>SKCR01019127.1:0-44029 GCA_019454045.1 Zanthoxylum bungeanum | reverse complement strand
ACTAATCATAGGGACCTCTCTTCATTTATATATCTACGGTGATCTAATCACAAATGATGAGAGTGCAATTTCCTTGTCACATAGTTAATTTGTACAACAACACTATGATATGTACAAATAGTGACGCTATGGGTCATTTTGTCCAACAGGTTTGGTTTTGGTTCTCCTCCATATGGTAAACTTGTGGATCCAGTAGTAAGAGTCTCTATGAATTTGCATATCTGATCCAGCTTGGCATTGACTGCTGTATTGGCTCCACTTTCATAAATTCATGCAATTCTTTGGATTATGCTCCTTTCTGTTGGCCACAAGGAATTATTGTTAGCCATTTCTTCGATTAGGTCCCAGGCTAGATCTTCTCATTTTGCCATTAAAGCTCCTCCAACAGCAGCATCAATTGTGGTTCTCATTATTCTAGAAAGTCCATTATAGAATGTTTGGACTTGAAGCCATTTTGGAATCTCATGGTGAGGACATTGTTGGACAGTTATGACCCATAGCGTCACTATTTGTACAGATCATGGTGTTGTTGTATAAATTAATTGTGTGACAACGGAAATTGCTCTCTTATTATTTGTGATTAGATCACCAAGATGTATAAATGATAGGAGGTCCTTATGATTAGTTCCTGGATTGAGATGATATGAGACAGTATCAGTCCACGAAGGATTAATCATTAAATATCCCTAGTCAGAGTATTATCTAGATTGGACATCGATAATGCGCAAAAGACTAGCATTACACTTGTGCGCGTTGTGTGATGGCATAACGACATAGTTCTCATATATTTGGGTATAGGATACTCATGCAAGTGTAGTATGAGGTTGTGTTTTACCGATGGTACCGAAAACAGCTTCGCTCTGGATAGACCCGTCGGAATTCCATTGGTAGTATGACTATGTCTCTATGGAAGTCTGAAATCAGGGTAGGTGTATTTGGTCTTAACATGAGACTTGCACCGCTAATACTTGCGACAATCAATATGCTTTGGTTTTAGGTCGTCCAGGGCTTTAACAGGTTCTGTGTACGCCTCTGCTGGGTATATTGAGAATCGTAGTGTGTTGGGTGTGATGTCAAGACGGAAGTATCACTCCAGTCATAGTGGAGATGATGGTCACGTAGGATACGGGACTGGTTCTCCTAAATGCTGCAGCTATGGGGATATTATGACTAGGTCATGTTTATCTGATTATAGAGACTAGTTACCAGAGATCCGATATGTGCTTCGTACGGGGCAGACATAATTCCAGCCCCAGGCCTAGTACGTGACATCCGATACTGGATCGAGATACGCAATACTACGTATACTACGCCTGATATAGATCTCATATTCCTGTAAGGATATTTCTGGAGAATTGGGTAGGCATGGCGCTTTGTTAGAAGCCAACATTGTCTTGTAAATCGGTACAAACGTAGTACTAGGTACTTACGTGTTCGGATAGTCCGACGACCAGATTTACTGCCAACATATCTGGGGATCTCATGGGTCGCTTCCCAAAGATTCACCGATGATGTATGACTCGCACTTTATTAATCTGGGATTAATTAGATAAGAGAGAAAATTAATCTCGGATTAATTGCGGAGATATTTTATCTGGGATAAAATATCATATAAAGAGAGATAACGATTAATTTGGAATTAATCGATAAAATAATATATTCGATATATTATACGAAATTGGATTTCGACGCAGAATTGAAATTAGATTTTAATTCGGGCAACAAATTGATTTAGAATTAATTCGTTAGCGACGTGAATAATGATTTTGTTAGGCATAATCGTTTAATTACGTCGCAACGGAAAATTCGTTAATTGGAATTAGAGAACCCGAGCCCGGGAGTGTTTGCGAGCGCACTCGCATTTCGAATTCAAGTGTGGCCCGCAAGTCACATCAAGCGTCAAATCATTAGTCACTTTGAGTGATGTGACAACTTGTCACTTGATTGATTGAGTGATGTGAATAGTTGAAGTGGTGGTTGGCATTATTGTTTGACTTTTGGAAAGCAAATAAATTGATAAATTAATTTGGAAATTAAAAGTGTATTAGATACACATTTTTGCATAACCTAACACACTTCCTCTCTCACTCTCTTCTCTCCTCACTCGACCATGGGCTGTTTTTCTTCTTTCTTCACTGGTTTGCTTACTGTCGTGAAACAAAGAGAAGCAATGGTGATTGTGTGGAAAAATTACCAAGTGCTAGCACACTATGGAGACATACAAAGGTGATAGGGAAACCCACTTGTGAGCTAGGAATGACCAAACAAATCTTGGAGCTTGATGGATCATGCAAAAGCAGAATTTGAGGAGACAAAAAAACTACACTGCCGTGAGCTCAAGGAGGGCAGAAAATGGTTTTTGTTCTTCGTCGCATCGCTCAACCGCTCGATGTAAGTATTCCGCAACTTCCTCGACGTATTCACATGTTGTTTTATGCTTGATAATCGATCCCGGGACTTAGAGATTTCCCAACAATGGTATCAGAGCGAGTAAAAGCATGAAACTTAATTTAGGGTTAAAATTGGGTAAAATGTGTTTGAGCATGATTTGATGAAATTGGATGATTAAGTATGCTTAAATGATGTTGAATTGAAGTTTGATTGGATCAATTTCATGAAAAGTTGTTTGGAACAATTTTCCCCAAAAATCAAGGCCTGGCTGAGAACAATATGAACCCTAAATGTCTTGGAATTTTTATTTCGTTGATCATTGGATGACCTGAAACGAATTGGAAATGTTGATTTAATGTTGAATTAGATTCAATTGGATTGGATTTAAAATTGGACATTAAAATCCCTACAATTGCCGAGACTTTAGCATGTAAAATGGGTTTGATTTTTGATAAATTGTGTTGGACACTAATTGTTGTTAAGGAGCATGATTAATTAGGCTAATTGGTGTTTTGGAAATATTGATTTGGGTAATTAATTATGTTATACACTTTAGTTTAATTAAATTGTGAAATTGGAATTTTTATGATTTAATTAATTGGGCTAATTTTGGAAATTGGGCTTGAAAAATTGTTATTGGGCTTTAATGGGCTTGGTTGTACCAAGATTGGTTTAGGAAATTTGGTTGGATCTAATTGGGCCCAAAACCATTTCCATAAAGTCCAATTATGACTAATGGACCTTAATATTTTAATTGGGCCTAATAGACCTAAATTGATTTCTAGGCTTATGTGGTTATTCCTTGATTGTGCTTTGGTTATTGGGTTTGACCCAAGTTGACTAAAAGTCCATGCCTTAAGAAATTAATTAAAAGCCCATTGGACTTTAATTAAATTAACATTGGATGTTAATCGGGTTTTGAGACCCGTAACGATTAAATTTGGAATTTAAGTCGTAAAGGTTTATTAATAAAGTGTAATATTTAATTTGGAATTAAATAGTGAATTAGTATTAAATACATATTAAATTGGATTTAATGTTGTAGTTTAATTTAATTCAAGAATTCGTACTTTGAGTACTTATTCGCAAAACGAGTTGGACTCGTGCAAAATCAAATCGTTGTTTGAACATTGGATGGTCACTAATATCAGATTAATTAATTGGATTAGATTGATTGATAACATGCTTGTGTGAATACATGGTTGCGATGCATGAATAATGTATATCAGATGGATATTAGATGGGTGGGGCAATTTTGGAAATTGTTGTAATAAATTTACAATTTATTAATTGGACCTGCGTGTCCAGCCTATTACCTCCTTACTCTATGTATTTCTCTTCTCACCTATTCCCCTCAATTTAAATGAGGTTTCTTTAGAAGTGTTATGTAACGGGTAGAAGCAATACTTGTGCTAGCGGGAGAGAGGAAATTGAGAGATTTGATCTAGGATCAATGTGTAAAGTATCCATCCGCATATCATTATTATTTATTTATATGTGCCTTATTATGTGTTTAGAATGCATGTTTAAGGGTGTATGATGATGAGACCTTAACAAAGATAATAAATTGGTTGCCAATTTGCACGCGAAAAACCCTCACAGCACATTAAGCGTTTTTCCTTACATTGAGTGATTCTTACTCAAGATCCAAGACTTGCATTGGTTTGTTGGCCAAAGTCAAGGCCTTTGTCCGTCGAGGATGTGTTTGAATCATGAAGGCTTTGTTCCATATCAGTGTCTTGTCTAAGTTGTGATTTGTTGGCTAAAGTCAAGATCACTTCTTGTCCATCGACATTGATTACGGAGCTTTCCAAGGTCAATGAGTCACGCTTAACTGGGATCACTATATTGGATATATTGGCATATATAAGATATATGTTTCGGACTTGGATGTGCCCCTACTGGATATAGGAATTGGATGGGATCCAATTGATCTTAGAGATCTACCTAGTTAATTATCATACAATTTGTTGGCCAAAGTCAAGATTGTGTGATATTTAACGGGATATTAGCCCACTAGGAAACATGGTTTCCCGAGTACTCCACAGAGGGTTAAAGGCTCGCCGAAAAATAGTGGGAGGCAAGAATTAAATTTGCAATATTCGTTTAATTACTTGCCATACGCGCTCAATCACAATATTTCATCAAATAAATTATTTATTAGTTGGACTAATATTTAATTGTTGTTTTAATAAAACAATTGGACTGTATTCAAACTATTCATTTATAGTTGATTATATAATTGGATTATAGTAATCAATATATTTGATTTAATTAATTATAGTTGATTTTATAATTGGATTATAGAAATCAATATAATTGAATTTAACCTATTAAATTATAGTTGATTAAATAGTTGGACTATTAGAATCAAGATAATTGAAAGATTAGTGTTTAAAACATAATCCTGGGTGAAAATGTATTTGAACGACTTTAATTTTCAAATTGGGAATAAAATTTCAGGATGGTCCTGGAAACCAATAAGTTACTTTATTTGATAAAATAACATCTTAGGCCTAAGCCCAGAGTTAAGCAAATAGTAGAGCATGATATTTGGAATATTCATGTGATGATAACTTTAGTGCTTAATCCGTTAAGCTTGCCAAATAGACTCCTTAATTTCTTAATCAGAACTAAGGATTAGATCCTTAAAGTATGATAATGAAATTGAAGGATTTTCATAGATCTATTCATAGATCTTTGAAGTACTAATTGTAATAGTAAACTCTTGGAGAGTTAATGGCTATACTCAAGGAGTCAAAGCCAAAGTTTGCAATAAAGTGAGAAGCGCAAGGCGCACTTTACTTCGACATTCCAGAAGGCCAAGGCTAGGCCGAAGGCTTCTGAGTGTGGAAAAGGGCAAAGGCAAAATCATTATAACTTCTAGGAAGATAAAAGACATATCCCAAAATGTCTGCCTAAATTGTGGCAAACGGGATCGCGGAAGCGTGACTGCCGTTTGGACAAGGCAGACATGAAGGAATTGAAGAGCGGGCAAGGCACTGACTTCAAATATATTTGTAATAAAATATGTTCACTACTAGTATTAAAATTGGATTTTAAATACTTAGTGTGGTACATAAATATGTATTGATGTGCAGAATCTACTATAAGCAGGATACTGACTTCAGTTGAGAAATATGTGAATTGAGAACAAGACGAAAGTCGCTGTTTTAATCGTAGATACCTAAGTTTAGGAACTACCCTTCGGGTGTGTACTTAAATTAGGAAACTGTTAAAATGTAACTAGTTTGACTAGATACATTATCTTTGTATCAGGGTTAACCCGTTGCGGGTATACCTTTATATTCTTGAACACTAAAGTGTTTTATTATATAAAGATGATATTGAGATAAACACATTAGATGTGAATAACAGTATTTATATTTTGAATATAAATAAATCTCAAACGTACAAAATGACAAACAATTAGCTCAAACTGATTTAATCAGTTGAAACTTAATTGTGGCATTGTTGTCTGGGACATAATTAAACAAGAATCGTATATCCACACTTTCGAAGAGTGGGTACTAGGACTAATTTGATTCTATTCAAATAATGTCTACGAATCTAGTTTATTGGGCAAAGTGCCTAAAACACCTTTACTTGGTAAAAGTGCAAATGCCACCAATCTGTTAGCCCTGGTTCATAGTGACGTAGGTGGGCCCATGTCTAGCTAGGCTAGATGTGAATATGAATATTTCGTGACCTTTACGGATGTGGCATCGCATTATGGTTATGTGTTTCTTTTGAAACACAAATCGAAAACTTTTAGAGTTTTGACACGAAATAGACAAACAGATCGGCTAAAGTATTAAACCGTCACGGTTAGACTATGATGAAAATGTTTAAGCAATAAGTTTCTCATATACTTGAAAGAGTATAGTATTCTTTCAATGAGGACTCCTCCTGGAACACGTCAGTTTGATGGTGTGTTCGAACGGAGAAACCGAATTTTGTTGGACATGATAAGGTTAATCATGAGTCGCTCTGAGCTACCATTTCTTTCAACGAATACGCATTAACATTGAAAAACTTATTTAGAATAAGGTTCCATAAAAATCTGTTTGACATGCTTCATATTAGATATGAACAGGAAAGAAACTGGGTTTTCTCATTCCTGAAGATTTGGGAATGCTAGGCATATGTTTGGGTGATACCAAACTAGAACCCAAATCGGATAAGTGCCTAAGTTGTGGTTGTCCTAGGGAAACCAAAGTATAGTACTTATACAACTCACTAGAGAACAATGTAATTGTTGCTCACCATGCGGTTTTCATGAAAGGAATACCTATATGCAGTGGTAAGTGGGAGGATAGTAAAACTTGATTAAAATCGGAGTAATACTATTCCAGGCACCGATTCCTTAATGGAACATAAATAGTTCATCAAGGATGAAACTATACCAGTAATCTTTGAATACACAAGAACCACGTAAATCGAAGAGAGTCAAAAAACAACCTGGGGTATGAGTTTCTGATCTCACCTCATAAAGATGTCAATCTTATTGAGGAAAATGAACTGACTACGTATGAGGAAGTGATACAAGGTATCGACTCCCTATTATGGCAAAGTGCCATGAATTCTGAAATGGATTCTATGTATACCAACCAAGTTTGGATACTAGTTGTTGTACCGCAAGACATTGTGCCTATTGGTACTATATAAGTCTTCAAGGAAGACATACATGGAAGGCAACATACCAACGTACTAAGCTAGACTTGTAGCGAAAAGGTATCGTTATCAACATTGTGTCGATTACGATGAAACCTTTTACCTGTTGCCATGGTAAATCCATTTGGATAATGCTTGCTGATGCTGCATATTTCATTTATGAAATGTGGCAGCTAAATGCCAAAATCGCTTTCCTTAAAAGGAAACCTTTTGGAGGATGTTTACAACATCCTGACGGTTTTTTCATACCAAAAACTAGCAAACAAGGTTTGCAGGTTATTCGATCCATGGATGGATTGAAGCAAGCACTGGGTTCTTGGAATTATCGTTTTGATGTAATCATAATGGTGTATGATTTAATTCAAAAACGAAAATGATTCTTGTGTATATAAGGAGGTTAGTGGGAGCGCACCGACAATGAATGTCCTAAGGAATGATGACATATCATTTCTTGGAAATGATATTCCCATAAATATAATCGGTGAAAGCTTGGCTTTCGTGAAAATTCTCCTTAAAATTCTTGGGAGAAACAACCTTTATTCTAGGAATAAAGATCTACTGGGATAGATCTAAAGGTTGTTAGCACTCTCCGAGAACCCGTACATCGAATAATATACGTGACCTGGTGTCTCATACGCTTTGAGCATATGGAGTCACAATCGGGCCAATCCAAGTGATAGTCAATGGATTGAAGTTAAGAAAATCCTTAAGTATCTTAGAGATCTAAGGATGCTGTCTTAAACTATGGAGAATGAGAACTTGAAGTGACTGGGTTCACTGCTACGAGTTTCCTAACCGATAATAAACGGTACTACAAAGTTTGAATAACGGAACAATGAGCTGGAAATCTTCCAAGCAAGATACTGTTATCGAATAAACAATAAAAGTGGATTATTGTTGCAGCTGAGGCAGCAATAGAAGCCATTTGGGTCGATAATAAATCCTAATCAGATTAGGAATAGTTCTGTTAGCAGCTGAGCTAAGCTTCAGCGCAGGCTAAAGAATTAATGGTCTCATCAACGATCCAAATATATACTTCGATATTCATCTGATTCGTTCGGATCATACATCGTGACGATGTGATGATCGTATAAATCGCATCAGATGATATTCATGCAAATCCGCTGAAGAAAGTCTTTTCTCAGTAATTTGAGCGAAACGTAAATAGTTCGGGTGTAGATCACATATTCCTGTAAGGATATTTCTGTAGAATTGGGTAGGCATGGCGCTTTGCTAGAAGCCAACCTTATCTTGTAAATCGGTACAAATGTAGTACTAGGTACTTACGTGTTCGGATAGTCCGACAACCGAATTTACTGCCAACATATCTGGGGATCTCATGGGTCGCTTCCCGAAGATTCACCGATGACGTATGACTCACACTTTATTAATCTGGGATTAATTAGATAAGAGAGAAAATTAATTGCGGAGATATTTTATCTGGGATAAAATATCATATAAAGAGAGATAACGATTAATTTGGAATTAATCGATAAAATAATATATTCGATATATTATACGAAATTAGATTTCGACGCGGAATTGAAATTAGATTTTAATTCGGGCAAACAAATTGATTTAGAATTAATTCGTTAGCGACATGAATAGTGATTTCGCTAGGCATAATCGTTTAATTACGTCGCAATGGAAAATTCGTTAATTTAGAATTAGCAAACCCGAGCCCGGGAGTATTTGCGAGCGCACTCGCATTTCGAATTCAAGTGCGGCCCGCAAGTCACATCAAGCGTCAAATCATTAGTCACTTTGAGTGATGTGACAACTTGTCACTTGATTGATTGAGTGATGTGAATAGTTGAAGTGGTGGTTGGCATTATTGTTTGACTTTTGGAAAGCAAATAAATTGATAAATTAATTTGGAAATTAAAAGTGTATTAGATACACATTTTTGCGTAACCTAACACACTTCCTCTCTCACTCTCTTCTCTCCTCACTCGGCCATGGGCTGTTTTTCTTCTTTCTTCACTGGTTTGCTTACTTCCGTGAAACAAAGAGAAGCAATGGTGATTTTGTGGCAAAATTACCAAGTGCTAGCACAGTATGGAGACATACAAAGGTGATAGGGAAACCCACTTGTGAGCTAGGAATGACCAAACAAAGCTTGGAGATTGATGGATCATGCAAAAGCAGAATTTGAGGAGGCAAAAAAATTGCACTGCTGTGAGCTCAATGAGGGCAGAAAATGGTTTTTATTCTTCGTCGTATCGCTCAACCGCTCGATGTAAGTATTCCGCAACTTCCTCGATGTATTCACATGTTATTTTATGCTTGATAATCGATCCCGGGACTTAGAGATTTCCCAACAGACATTTCCGGAGCAAATCTTTGTACCTCTCCCAAGCTTCGTAGAGAGTTTCCGAGTCTTGTTGTACAATGGATGTGATGTCATTCCTTAGCTTTCCAGTTTTGGCTGGTGGAAAGTACTTTACAAGAAATTTGGTGGCTAAAGTGTTCCAAGTTGTGATGGATCCTGCTGGTAGTGAATGTAGCCAAGCTTTAGCTATGTCCTTCAAGGAGTATGGAAAAACACGCAGTCTCATTGCTTCTTCAGCTTCTCGGTTGTAATTGAAAGTGCCGCAAACTTCCAGGAAGTTGCTGATGTGGGTATTAGGATCTTCAGTTGCTTTCCCCCCAAAGTGCACTGACTGCTGAATAATCTGAATGCATGTTTTGATGTCACCTGCATTTGCTGGTAAGGGAGGAAGTACAATACAAGAAATGAGTCTGTCAACCACCGGAATGGTTCTGTCTCGAATGGGTATTGGTGGTGCAACTTCCAAAGGTTCAAGTTCTATGTTGACTAAAGGTTCTTGGCCTTCTCACCTTTCCCTTCTCAACTGTCTGATGGTTCTTTCAATTTCCGAGTCAAGCGGTCGAAGTTCAAAGCTTCTGGTTCGTATCATGAAGTTTCTGAGAACCTAAAACACAAGAAAACAAAAACAATAAGTAAAAAGAAAATTAGATACAAGTAAAGGTATCTAACCTTAAAACTAATAGTGAAAGATAAATAAGTCCCCGGCACCGACGCCAAAAACTTGACCGGTGCTTACACACACGCGTATAACGCAAGCGCACTTATCGTTCAAGTAGCATAAAAAGTATCGATCGCACGAGTACTTAATACCTAATCTATTAATTTTATGCGGTCAAATGATTACTAGTATCTAACAGATTGATTGATTGATTTGAATTGGTGATGATTCTAAATTTAAAAAAACAAGTAAATAAAATTACACGAAGGTCGGTTTAAGAAAATTCAATACTAAAAACTATCTAGGGTTGTGAATCTTTCTAATATCTTTTAAAAGATGAAGTGGTTATTTCATGTTTGTGTAATAAATCGGTTTACTAACCTGGAACACTAAATTAAACGAAAGCCTCTGTCGATGGTCAGACGCAAATACCCAGTTTAACCCAATCGAACCATATGTCTATGTCAACCAAATTATCTGGATTCATTAAGTTTAAGTTCCAATTATGGCTACCCCCGCCCGACAGGTATATGTCTATCCTGTAAGGAAATCTATTAAAGGGTTATCTATCATCAATGAAGATCGTGGGCTATTAAGTCTAAGGCTGAAACCTAAAATTCCTTTGTCAAATTTATTTTAGATTTACCAGATCAATCTTATTAGTGGCCAATTAAAAAGACACATTAAGCTTAAGACTTAATAAGCAAACCTTTAAATTACCCAAACTATAAAATAACCCCTTATAAACCGGTGATCTTAGAATTCATCACAACCCTAGATAACTAAATTAGTTACGACACATAACTAGGGCTTTAAAAGACATAAAGTAAAAATACTGAAATGTAATTGCGGTAAAGTAAAAGCTGAAAAGTAAATTACAATAAAATAACATGCTAAGGTAAAATGATCAACTTTTACTACTACTAATTTAGATATCTCCCTTAATATAATATATTAACTTGTGATTATTTTACCAACCAACCATATAGGTGGTAATCTGATTAAGTCAAATTAAGTCCAACCAGCCATAAATGCGGAACCAAAATAAACCTGCTATGTAGGCTGTAAGTAAATTTAATTACCAACCGACCAATCTGGCGGTATCCTTGATTAGAACCTGACTAAAATGAATTACCAACCGACCAATATAGCGGTATCCTTTTTAAGTCAAATTTTAAATAGTGAATATATTATATTTAGGGGAGATTAATCTAAATAGCAATAGTAAAATAATTACCTTTCACCCTAGCAGGGGGAAGTTACCTCCTCATGGTGAATAGTAAAAACTGTAAAAAGTAAAGAAAGTAAATTACTATTATTACAGAACGTAATTAGAATTTAATTACAAAACTGAAATTAAAAGAAACTAGATAGAAAACTCCTTATTTACATCAGAGAAACTAGAGAGGAAGGTGCATCTAAAACTGAAATTTCGAACTCTATTTATAGGCCTCGGTGACCCTCTCACGTCGCGACGCGCAAGTTCCTTCTTGCGTCGCCACTCGATGACATGGCGGCTCGTGATTAGCTGGTTTCAGATTCTTATCTGCCACGTGTCAATTCGGATAAGTGCATATTCCTTGCAGCTAGGACTCGACCCAATTCCTGTGCTGCTTCTACATATTGTGGCTTAACACCAACACTAGTACCGCAACACACACAGATGTTTTCAACTCGTCTTCTTGAAGTGGCTTCCATGTTTTACTCTGGATGTCTTCAAAAGTGCAATGATGAGTTGATTTTATAACACCTGAAAAGGGTGAGTAAAATAATAGCACTAGTACCTGCCAAATGACAATTATTAGTTAACAGTAAAGTGTAGGACATAGAAATCGGTGACGCTGTTCTAGGCTCGCGGCCTAGTTGGGAGTACGGAATAGCCCGCGAGGAATTAAACCGGAGAAATAACATGGAGTCGCAACCCGGTGTGAACCGGGACAAAGATTTAATGCCGCACTCACCCCTCGCAAGGGAAGACCTCAAAACTGTTGGGTTCGGAATGGTCCCTTACCTATGCCACTTGTAATGATGTGATTTGTGCAATATCTTAACCGAATCTACGCAACATGCTCAAGCACAACCTATATCTCGTTCATGTTCATAAAGATAAATCCTATGTCTAAGTTTGCATGCTCGGAAAGTAAGTCCTCATAACACACGATAATACACGGCAATCTCATGAAAATATTTCAATTATATAATGTGAAAATCGAACAACAACATAAACCT
Organism: Zanthoxylum bungeanum; assembly: GCA_019454045.1. Taxonomy (NCBI): domain Eukaryota; kingdom Viridiplantae; phylum Streptophyta; class Magnoliopsida; order Sapindales; family Rutaceae; genus Zanthoxylum; species Zanthoxylum bungeanum. Next base: position 31,745 of record SKCR01019127.1, on the reverse strand, counting down.
AATGCAAATTTCAAACGCAAAAGAAATAACTACTCATGTTTAAAAATAAACAACTAAATCATGCTTAAAAAATAAATAACATACTAGACTAAATCATGCTTGCATACATGTTTGGATGAAACGAAATACGTGTGTCTCTTAGGTAGTACGTGGCATTATATCCCAAGTGTAAACTGTACTACCGTCCATTCGGATTCCTCTACGGAATTTACGTCCGGGTTTCCATCCGATATACCACAAAAGAGAACAGGCATTCCGCTCACCCGGAATTCACATCATGCATCAACAAATGACTCTCATGTGATAATATATTAAAGTAAATAAAAAAACGAAGAATAATAAATAAAGAAGGTGCCCTCAGGTCTAACTTCTTTTGTCGTTTCTCGAAAGTGCGTTACACGGCAGTCGGAAGGGTTGATATTCCGTAACTTTTTCGGTTCACTAATCCAACATTTTCCTCATTGTTTCGCTGTTTGGGCTGCTTTTTTCACTCCGTTTTGATGCTGTTTATGTTGTATTTTCTGGTCACTGTTTTAAGGCAAATATGGGACTGTTTTGGTAGTTTTTTTGTGGTCAGAATGTGCAATTCATGGGCTATTTTTGGTGGTCAGAAGGTGTAGTTCAGGGTAGTTTCTGGGGTGTAATTTGCGGTAGTTTAGGTGCAGGTTAGGGCTGGTGAAGTGCATGAGTTAGAGGGGCTGATCTGTGTATGCGTGAGTGAGCTGAGTTGAAGGTGTGTTCGTGGGGTAGTTTGTGGCTTGATGAAGGCTAAGGGGCTGTGAGGCAATGTGAGGGGCTGTACGTGAATGGGGTTTTGTGCGTGAGTTCTTGCTGGTCAGCGACGTGAATGGCAGGTGGCCTGATGAAGGCTAAGGGGCTGTGAGGTGGCAAGTTTGTGAATGGCGGCAGACTGTGTGTGAGTGAGTTGTGAAGGGCGTGTGCGTGAGTGCTGGCTGGTTAAAGGGCTTGTTACGTGGCTATGGTTTGCTTGTGACGTTGAGTTAAGGGCTGGTGAAGGATATGGGTAGGCGTGAAGTAATGGTTGCGTGAAGGGCAAGCGTGAATTGCTTGGTGTTTTTTTGTGTGAATTATGTATGGATGCTCTAGGGGTTTATATGTGTTGGTGAATGGTGCTTTTTATAGGCAAAGGGATGGAGGCTTTCCTTATTTGAGAATGAGAAGGATATGTGCATTAATGGGAGATATTTTTAATTAGTATTTGATAAGGAAAAATCTTTTAATTAGGGAAGTGATTTGATTTAATTTGATTTATTCTCTTTTAGTGGGGATATTATTTGATTTAATTAGGCAAGGGATCCATGTGATTTATTTAATTTAGGAAAGGGATTTGGCTTGATTTATGCATGTGTTAAATGTGTGATTTAGTATTTTGGAAGGTGCTGTGGGCGTGTGCTTCAAGGCTTTGTTTGGGCGTGTGGGCTTGGTCCATTTAGTGGGTTTGGTGTGTGGTTTAGAGATATGTGGGCTTGGTGTGTGTCTTGCGGGGGTTTGGGCTAAAGGTGTGCTTTGAAACGGAGGTCCAACAAGCGAACCCGCAGCTACTCCAGCGAATTAAATCCAACAAAAATGTCAATTCTTGACTTTTTCCTTCCGACATCCGTTTCCTGCGGCTTCCACAATTAAAGAGGTAGTGTCTCCATACGAGACTAATCATCAGGACTTATATGCAAAAATGCAGTGCCTACATAAAGTAAATCGTGATAGTCAGAAAGGTCTAGATCCTGTCGAAGAAAATAAAAGAAAACAACAAAACAAATTATAATTATTAGGAAAAGACAAAGAGATATAATATTTACAATAATTTACAGCCTTATTGACGTCTATGCGTCAGGGACAAGCTTCCCATCCAATTTTCTTAAAAATTGGCAAACATGGACTTTTTGAGTCAGATTTCCGAGACTTAACATTTGTCTTTCTTTTTGGAATTGTGTATGTAATTTACGAATGGCTATATGAACATATCCACTGGGATGCATCTCAAGAGTTGAAGATATCTCATCTACAGACTCCTTACCCAATCTATCCCTAATGAATTTAATTTTGTCTTCGCGATTATCAGACACCATTCCTAAAGAACGACAACGAGTATTACAATTCCAGCGTGCACATTTATAACAAACACTCATTTGCTTAGCTCTACGTTTCTTTGCATAGGTCCTTCTTCCAAAACCAGGCAGATGTGAAATAAAAGATTCAGAAGACTCACCTGCTAATCGGACCCGTGTTTCAATTACCCAACGAATCTCATTAGGAACACCATGGATTGTTAGTAGTCTCATTCGTTCCAAGCGAGCTTTGTAAACTTCCATCAGAGATTTTTGATGGAGAGAAGGAAATTGCTTGTGAAGATTTGCGAGAACTTCTTCCATCCTGAAATGAATTAACCTATGAAAACTAAACACACAAAATGAAATCACACCAAATCACAATATATACACAAATTGCATGGGTTGCCTCCCTGCGAGCACTAAGTTTAACGTCGTCAGCTAGACGTGACTTTTCGAACATTAGGCTGGATCTGAAAGTGTGACACTTTCTTTTTGTCGCTCAAATGATTCTCCCCAATAGTGCTTGACATGGTGACTGTTAACCTTGAATGTTTCGTTGGTGTTGGGATCCAGTAACTCAACAGCTCCATATGAAAAAACCCGAGTGATCACAAATGGACCTGACCACCTTGATTTCAACTTTCCAGGGAAAAGTTTCAACCTTGAGTTGTACAACAACACCTGATGCCTTGGTTCCAACTGTCCGTGCACAATTTTTCGGTCATGCCATTTCTTGGTCTTTTCTTTGTACAATCTGGCATTCTCATAAGCCTGTAAGCGAATTTCCTCCAATTTATTGAGTTGGTGGAGTCTTTTCTCCCCTGCAGCTTATGGATCAAGATTCAACTTCTTCAGTGCCCAGTACGCCTTGTGTTCAAGCTCAACTTACAGATGACATGCTTTCCGAAACACCAATCGATATGGGGACATACCAATGGGTGTATTATAAGCTGTTCGGTAGGCCCATAATGCATCATCCAGTTTTGTTGACCATTCCCTCCTTGTTCATCCAACAGTTCTTTCTAGGATTCTTTTGATTTCCCTGTTTGAAACTTCAATCTTTCTATTTGACTGTGGATGATAAGCAGTGGCAACCTTGTGAGTAACTCCGTATTTGGATAGGAGTGCATCAAAATATCTGTTGCAGAAATGTGAGCCATCATCACTGATAATTGCCCAAGGTGTTCCGAACCGAATGAAAATGTTCTTTTTCAGTAATTTGATCACCGCTTTTGAATCATTGGATGGTAGTGCAATTGCTTCGACCCATTTAGAGACGTAGTCTACAGCAACCGGGATGTACAGGTTTCCGAATGATGGAACAAACGGTCCCATAAAATCAATACCCGACACATCGAATATCTCCACTTCCAGAATGTTTTGCAATGGTCCTTCATTTCTCCTCGAAATATTCCCCGTTCTCTGGCACCTGTCACATTGAAGAGAAAACAAGTAAGCATCTTTAAAAAGAGTAGGCCAGAACAAACCTGATTGTATGACTTTTGCTGCAGTTTTATTCCCGTTGAAGTGTCCGCCATATGGTGATGAATGACAGTGTTGTAAAACACCGTTGACTTCCTCCTGTGGAACACAACGCCTCATCAATTGATCAGCACAGCGTTTGAACAGGTACGGCTCATCCCAGACATAGTGCTTGACTTCTTTGAAGAACTTCTTTCATTGCTGAGTTATCCATTCCAACGGCCATTTTTTTGAAACTATGTAGTTGACAGAGTCAGCATACTAAGGGACATCCTGCTGTTTCATGGTAAACAGTTGTTCATCTGGAAAAGTTTCTTTGATTTTCAGTTCTTTGCCAGCTGTTTCTCCATTCTCAAGCCTCAATAAATGATCTGCCACTTGGTTCTCTGTCCATTTCCTGTCTCTGATCTCCACGTCAAATTCTTGCAGAAGAAGTATCCAACGGATCAATCTGGGTTTGGCATCTTTCTTCGTGATCAAGTGTTTGATTGCTGAAAGATCTGTGTAGACCACTACTTTGGGACCCAGCAGATAGGAGCAGAATTTGTCAAAAGGGTATAAAACTGCGAGCAACTACTTTTCGGTGGTTGTGTAGTTGAGTTGAGCTTCATTCAAAGTTCTACTAGAGTAGTAAATGGTGTGTAAAATCTTTTCTTTGCGTTGTCCCAAAACTGCACCTACAACAAAATCACTAGCATCACACTTCACTTCAAATGGAAGGGTCCAGTCTGGTGCTACAATGATGGAGGCAGAAATCAACTTCTGTTTTAAGATCTCAAAAGCTTCCTACCATTCTTTGGTGAAGTTGAAAAACACATCTTTCTCTAGAAGATTGCATAGAGGTTTAGCAATCTTGGAAAAGTGTTTGATAAATCTCCTGTAAAAACCTGCATGTCCAAGAAAACTCTGAATCCCTTTGACTGATATTGGTAGAGGTAATTTCTCAATTGTTTCAATCTTTGCTTTGTCTACCTCGATTCCCTTTTGTGAGATCCGGTGTCCAAGAACAATACCTTCTTGCACCATGAAGTGGCATTTCTCCCAGTTGAGTACCAGGTTGGTATATTCGCATCTTTGTAGTACTTGTTCCAGATTTTGCAAGCAGTGGTCAAAAGAATCTCCAAACACAGAAAAATCATCCATGAATACCTCCATACTCTACTTCAGCATGTCTGAGAAGATGGCCATCATTCAACGCTGAAAAGTGGCAGAGGCATTACATAATCCAAATGGCATCATGCGGAAAGCAAAAGTACCATATGGACATGTAAAAGTGGTTTTCTCCTGATCTTCTGGGGCGATAGCAATTTGATTGTACCCTGAATATCCATCCAGAAAGCAATAGAACTCATGTCCCGCCAGTCTGTCCAGCATTTGATCAATGAATGACAGCGGAAAGTAGTCATTTCTCGTGGCTTTGTTCAGCTTTCGGTGGTCCATGCATACTCTCCATCTAGTCACCGTTCTGGTTGGAATTAGCTCGTTCTTTTCATTTGTGACTATAGTGATTCCTCCTTTCTTTGGCACACACTGCATAGGACTCACCCAAGTGCTGTCTGAGATGGGGTAAATGATGCCAGCATCCAACCATTTGATGATTTCTTTCTTTACGACTTCCTTCATGATTGGATTGAGTCTCCGTTGATGCTCCACTGTGGGTTTCTACTCATCATTCATCAGAATCTTGTGCATGCAAAATGATGGACTAATGCCTCGAATGTCTGCTATAGTCCAGCCAATGGCTCTTTCGTGCTCTCGTAATACTCTTAACAATTTTTCTTCCTGCTCCAATGTTAGTGAAGAAGAAATAATAACAGGTAATTCAGAAGAGTTTCCAAGAAATGCATACCTGAGATGGCTCGGAAGTAACTTCAGCTCCAGCTATGGTGGTTCTTCAATCGAAGGCTTGATTCGATCTTTCTTTGGCAGTTCCAGGCTTTCCACTTGTGGTGTCGATTTGAATCAGAATGGTTTGTCAAGGTTGTTGATACATTCCAAGATTTCAGCATCTAGCTCGCTGTCAGTCATATTGGTGATGCAAGCTTCAAGTTTGTCTGTGTGATTTGTACCAGTATCCTGAACGATACTATCAACAACATCAATTCTAAAACATTCTTCTTCATTTTCTTCACTCGGGAATTTCATGGCTTTGAAAACATTGAAGGTAACTTCTTGGTCCTGCACTTTCATGGTCAGTTCTCTTTTTTGCACATCAATCACAGTTTGACCTGTCGCCAAGAATGGTCTCCCAAGGATGATAGACACATCTTTGTCTTCTTCCATGTCAAAGATGATAAAATCTGCTGGGAGAATGAGTTTTTCGACTTTGACCAGCACATCTTCAACAACACCTCTTGAAAATGCGAGTGTTCGATCAGCAAGTTATAGTGAGACTGAGTTAGGCATTGCTTCTCCAATTTGCAGTTTCCTGTAAATAGAAAAAGGCACCAAATTAACACTTGCACCTAAGTCACATAAAGCCTTACCGATGTAATGTTCTCCAATGGTGCAAGGGACTGTGAAACTGCCAGGATCTTTCAACTTTGGGGGAAGTTTCCTCTGAATGATGGCAATGCATTCTTCCGTCAATGCTACTGTCTCGTAATCTCCCAATCTCCGTTTTCGTGAAAGAATGTCTTTCATGAATTCTACATAGCTGGGAATTTCTTCCAAGGCTTCTGCAAATGGAATGTTGATGTGCAGCTTTTTGAACACCTCCAGGAATCGAGCAAACTGCTTGTCCAGTTTGCTTTTCCGAAGTCGCTGTGGAAAATGTGGAGGTGGAGTGATCTGATCTTTTTCTTTTTCCTTTGCTTCTTTTTCCTCCATCTGTGGAACTGCAACTTTTGGAACTTCCTCAATTGTTGCCTTGATTCCAACATATTTGTTGATCTCAGTACCACTTTTTAAGGTAATGGCTTGACATTGCTCCTTCCATCGGTTCCTTGGATTTGGTTCTGTGTTGCTGGGAAGATTGCCTGGTGGTCTGTAACTCTGAGCATTGGCCAGTTGTCCAATTTGATTCTCCAGTGCTTTGATGGAAGCAGATTGGCTCTGAAACATAACATCGTATTTTTAACTGAGCCAGCACTTCTGCTATTCCTGGTTCATTTGCCTGCTCCTGGCCTTTGTTCTGTTGCTGGAATCCAGGTAGTGGATAGTTCTGCTGTTGGAATCCAGAAGGTGGATTGTTCTTTTGCCCTGAATTGTTGCTCCATGAAAAATTCGGATGATTCCTCCACCCTGGGTTGTAGGTGTTGGAATATGAATTGTTCCCCTGTCTGTTGAAATTGTTGACATAATTCACCGTCTCTTCAAGTTGGTTTGGTTCTGGTGCTCCTCCATATGGTGAACTTGTGGATCCAATGGTAAGAGTTTCCATAAATTTGCATATCTGATCCAGCTTGGCGTTGACTGCTGTATTGGCTCCACTTTCATAAATTCCTGCAATTCTTTGGATCATGCTCCTTTCTATTGGCCACAAGGAATTGTTGTTGGCCATTTCTTCGATTAGGTCTCAGGCTTGATCTTCTACTTTTTCCATTAAAGCTCCTCCAGCAGCAGCATCGATTGTGGTTCTCATCAGTCCAGAAAGTCCATTATAGAAAGTTTGGACTTGAAGCCATTTTGGAATCTCATGGTGAGGACATTTCCGGAGCAAATCTTGGTACCTTTCCCAAGCTTCGTAGAGAGTTTCCGAGTCTTGTTGTACAAAGGATGTGATGTCATTCCTCAGCTTTCCAACTCTGGCTGGTGGGAAGAACTTTGTAAGAAATTTGGTGGCTAAAGTGTTCTAAGTTGTGATGGAACCTGCTGGTAGTGAATGTAGCCAAGCTTTAGCTCTGTCCTTCAAGGAGTATGGAAAAACACGCAGTCTCATTGCTTCTTCAGCTTCTCAGTTATAATTGAAAGTGCCGCAAACTTCCAGGAAGTTGCTGATGTGGGTATTAGGATCTTCAGTTGCTTTTCCTCCAAACTGCACTGACTGCTGAATCATCTGAATGCATGTTTTATGTCACACGCATTTGCTGGTAAGAGAGGAAGTACAATACAAGAAATGAGTCTGTCAACCACCGGAATGGTTCTGTCTCGAATGGGAATCGGTGGAGCAACGTTCAAAGGTTCAGCTTCCATGTTAATGATTGCTTCTTGCCCTTCTCGCCTTTCCCTTCTCAAATGTCTGATGGTTATTTCAATCTCTGGGTCAAGCGGTCGGAGTTCAAAGCTTCTGGTTCGTCTCATGTAGTGTCTCAGAACCTGAAACACAATAAAACAAAATCAATAAGTAAAAAGAAAAGGTGACACTACCTGATAAGGTGACACGTGACAAGGCGGCTGGCAACTCAATGATTATGCTGACGTGGCGACACATGGCGATAGTGATTGTCGGCACCATAGAATGATGACACGTGGCACGTTGACTCGGTCAACTGGTGATGTGGACGATGACGTGGCTGACACGTGGCGATGGCGATTTTCGGCACCGTAGGATGATGACACGTGGCACGGCGCACGTTAGCAGATCGGCTGTGAGGGTGACACGTGGCACGGCGCATGTTAGCAAAGTCAAACTTCTCAGATTATGACATGTGGACCCGGCGCACGTTAGCATGGAGCGGCGCATGTTAGGCGTCGCGACGCCGAAGGCTTGCGCATCGCGACGCGCATAATTACAAAAATGCCCTTTTATCCGTTTTTCACTATTTTGGCCCCAAATCACCTCCAGAGAGTCCTGAAACTTTATTTATCTACAAAATAACACAAAACACATCAAAAAATTCACAAAACTCAAGAAACTATACAAAATATTAAGTTTAATGAATGAGAAATAGTGATATAATTACCACTCATCACAACCCACGTTTAAAAATATCATAAATATAAAAATCAAAGTATTAAATTGGAGCCACTGTGACAACAAACGTGGCAATATTAAGATCCATTAATAAAATATTTACTTACATTTGTAATCTACATCCATGCCGATGGTGTGTCAAGTAAGATGCCACGTAAATATGGACACTATTTACACCCAAACTTTATAGGTGTAATATTTTTATTTATTCATTTTTTTAGATACATATTTAATATGCCCGAAAGACATGTACTAGTGGCTTTTAAATAAATCTATTTAACTTATTATTAGGATTTGAATATTCGGGAAATAAGGTTATTAAACAAAATAAATAAATTTATGACTTTACCCACTTTTTACCTTAAAAAAAAATATGATATCAATTTTTTTTTAATAGAATTTGAATCCAATATTGACATGATCAATTGCACTTATTTTTTATAATATTTTGTTATGGTGTATTTACAATAATACACGGTTAAGACTATCGATCACAATATTACAAAAACTCCATAAAACTTTATTCATCATCAGATTCAGATCTTTATGAACTTATAAAAGGCTAGTTATTATGTGTCTTTATGTCACCATCAGAACTACAAAACAAAGAAATCTAAATAGGTCGCTCTTATAATTGTCTTTGCTAATAATGTTTTTTTTTTTTTAAATAGATTTTTTGGTTGAATATCCGATTTCAAATCCTAATATATGGGCCAAAAATTTATTTTGGGCTGCCCACCACTATTTTTTTTAAATTAAAAAAATTATATATTTGTTGATGGTGGTTTTTCACTCCCAATAAGTCAGCATCCCGAGAAAGGGCAAGAAAAAAATTTCGCTTACATAATGAATTTTGTAATTAACAGAGGAAAAACCCAAGGTCCTTGTTAGGGCGAGATCAGGCAGAAGGGCACGAGCATGAGGCGCAGAATCAATCCGACCAGAGGAGGTCATTTTCCGACCAGAAGATGTCATGTTTCGACTAGAAGATGTCATGTTCCGACCAGAGGAGGTCATGTTCTGACCATAGGAGGTCATTTTCCGACCAGAGGAGGTCATGTTCCGACCAGAGGAGGTCATGTTCCGACCAGAGGAGGTCATGTGCATCATCCATAAAGCTGTGATGTGACTATAGCAACTTGCAAGGTGATCCTCTGACTTGTACCACATTTACAAGCTGTCATCATAATAGTTGAGTGTGGCAGTGAATAAAACAGAGTGATGTGACAGGAAGTTAGATGTCAGGTCTGCTTTCGGTGGGGCAGTTGGGACAGAGAGCCCGTCAATCAGCCGGAGATTTGCGTGGATGACGTCATGAAGATATGAGAACAATGTTACTTTTTCTTAGTATATAAGGGGAGGGGAAACACATTTGTAGGGTTAGCAAATTTTTATTCAAGCACCACTTGTAAGAAAACATCAAGCAAACAGCTCGGTATCATACTGTTAGGGTTGGTGCTCTGAGCGCCAATTTTATTATGTATTTCCTTGTAAATACTAATGTAACGTTTTATTATGAATAAAATGAACAGTTTCTTTTATATAACTTCTTCTTTAATATGGTAAAGACGTAACCGACCTTAGAATGATTAGTTATGACATTGTTGCAAAAAACGTCGCAACTGACATTGAGTTATATCATGACGTTGTCATTCTTAGACAGTTCCCGGTCAAGGTTTACACTACTTGGTCAGTAAAGTAAACCCGTAGAGACTAGTACATGTCGTATATTGGAATCTTGGATTCCGATGGTTTCTCAGTGAACCATGAGTCTTGGAGACTTGTATAGACGTGTAGGTGTTTATAGCGGATAAACACTGAACGACTCACCGAAGATTCTTAATGGATGATACACCAACGTCAATAAGAATCTTCTCGGGTTGAGTGAGCATAGTGATTCTTTGACTTGAGATACCACTGTGGATATCTGAGTTATCCTCCACACTTAGATGACAGTCACGTCACCGATCTATTTAGATAAGACCTCCGCCTGTTCGTTGGGTGTGGACTGATGCTCAGGATATCCTGTGTGTATCAAGATAAGATCTGTCAGCTCTGTGTACAGAGCATAGGTATTCAATATGGAATTAGCAATCTGTTAAATCCATGGGCCTGTGGTACACTGTAGAAATTAGTTCTGAGTGTTATTTGAGGGATTTCTAATATAAATGTCGGCGTGATTACATCTATAGAGATTTGACGTTTTTATCTATATCTCTGGATTAATCCGAATACCTGTGACAGAAGGATTATACGTATGCAGTGACCTCGACCAGTATGATTCATTGAATTTATCTATGTTCGTCATAATTTACGGGTGGGTGAATTATGAACCTGAAATTTGATTTCGTGACAGATATGCCTGAATCTAGAGAGTCTCACTAATGAAATTTACTCGTAGAGCACTAGGGCAACTGTTATGAATAATACTGATTATTTATTACTCATTTAATGGTTAAACGAAAAATACATGCAATCGGGACCTATCGGTCATTTCCAATATTAATGTGTATTTGATTTAATACTTGATTTTATTGAATACACATTAATAAAATATCAAATTGTGATATTTGACTTATATCATTGATATATGTATTTGAGATATTTAATGTAAATATAATACATATATTTGAGATATTTAAATTTATTAATTAATTAAATTAATTTATAAATTAAATATCTTTAAGTAATGATTTCAACTTTATGAAGTTGGAAATGACATGATTTGGTTGGAACACATTTTGACAACTTTATTAAAGTTAAAGTGTTAATTTATTAAAGCTTATATGTGTGCCGATTATATTGTTACAAAATAGATAAATTGTTATTTATTTTTCATTGTAAAAATCGGCAATTGGGATTTGGAATACAAAAATTGGTTTTGTTTCTTTTTCCAACACTTAGATAAGTTCAACAAAAATTACAAGAGAGAATGGAGAGCATTTTGCAAAGAAAAAGGAAAAGAAAGGCAAAATTGGATTTTGTAAGTTATTTTCTTTCTTCTTCTTCATGAAAAATTATTTCATAATTCTTAGCTTCAATTGTGTGTTAGTGTTCCTAGAACATGCCAATGATCTAATAAGCAAGAAAAAGTGTTCATAAATTCATTATAAGCTGCGGAATTACTTACATTGAATGGATTTGAGCTTTTAAAAATTTGAATGCAGATCTCCAATATCCTTCCTTTGTGTTGATTCCAAGCTTTGAGTTGGTTTCCCTATCACCTTAGTTGATTCCTTGAAGTGCTAGCTCCTTTGAAATTGCAACAAAATCAAAGAGATGAGAGAATGAAGCTCACGCCCATAGTGTGCTCTCTAGGGTTTGTACTTTGTGTATTATCAAAATCTCTACACAAATGAGAGAAGGCTTTTTGGTTTGGTTAAAAGGTTTTACCATTTTCACCCAAAACCATGTAGTTGGAGTCTTGGTTTCACCTAAACCAAGTGGTTGGAAAGTAAGTGTTTTGCATAAATGCCAACCACTTTCCAACCACCACTTTCCAACCACCATTTTGAATTCAAAATTCAAAATGTCTCTACGAACATTTACCGCGGCTCGGATCCGTTTAATCTGATTAAACGAACTTTCGTCGCTAAATAATTAAATCTAATTTAATTAAATAATTATGCCTCACAAATATATTACGAACATCGTTTACGAATTAATTCTAAATTAATTCGTTCGTTCGTATTAAAGTCCGACTTTAATTTCGTAATGAAATCCAATTCATATTAATATATCCGATATATTAATTTTAGCCCATACGAATAAATTAATAGAAAAATCAAATTAACTATTAAATTTATTTTACTGATTATTCCAAATTAATCGCGTTCTCTCTCTTCCGAACACATTTAATCCCAGATTAAATAATACCTCAATTAATCTTAGATTAATTTTCTCTCTCTTAATTAATCCCAGATTAATTCTAATTTAAATTAACTGTCATCGGTGAATCTTTGGGAAGCGACCCAAGAGATCCCTGGATATGTTGGCAGTAAATACGGTCATCGAATTATCCAAATACGTGTGTACCTCGTACCACATGCTTACCGATTTACAAGACATGGTTGGCTTCTAGCAAAGCACCGTGCCTACCCAATTCTCCAGAAATATTCTTACTGGAATATATAATCTTTGTTAGGCGTAGAATACGTAGTATTGCGTATGTCGATCCAGTATCGGATGTCATGTGCTAGGCCTGAGGCTGGAATTATGTCTGCCACGTACGAAGCACATGTCGGATGTCTGGTAACTAGTCTCTATAATTGGATGAACATGACCTAGTCATATCATCCCGATGACTACAATACTTAAGATTACTAGTTCCGTATCCTACGTGACTTCATCTCCACTATGACTGGAGTGATACTTCCGTCTTGACATCACACCCAATACACTACGATTCTCAATATACCCAGCAGAGGCATACATAGAATCGGTTAAAGCCCTGGATGACCAAAACCAAAGCATATTGATTATCGCAAGTATTAGCGGTGCAAGTCTCAGGTTAAGACCAAATACACGTACCCTGATTTCAGACTTCCATAGACATAGTCATACTACCAATGGAACTCCGAGGGGTCTATCCAGAGCGAAGCTGTTTTCGGTACCATCGGTAAAACACAACTCCTATTACACTTGCATAAGTATCCATACTAAATATATAAGAACTATGCCGTTGTGCTCCCACAACGCGCACAAGTGTAATACTAGTCTATTCCGCATTATCGATGTCCAATCTCGATAATACTACGACTAAGGATTATTTAATGATTAATCCTTCGTGGACTGATACTGTCTCATATCATCTCAATCCATGAACTAATCATAGGACCTCCTATGATTTATACATCTAGGTGATCTAATCACAAATGATAAGAGTGCAATCTCCTTGTCACATAGGTAATTTGTACAACAACACCATGATCTGTACAAATAGTGACACTATGGGTAATAATGTTCCAACAATCTCCCACTGGGCTATAGTCAGTCACTCGAGTGTCATACACCCGAACTATATATGGTTCGCTCAAACTGCTGAGGAAAGGCTTTCGTTATCGGATTTTCATGATTATCGTCTGATGCGATTTATACGATCATCACATCGCCACGATGTATGATCCGAACGAATCAGATGAATAGTCGAAGTATATATATGGATCGTTGATGAGACCATTAATTTTTAGCTTGTGCTGACGCCTAGCTCAGCTGCTTTCAGAACTATATCTAATCTAATTAGATTTATCATCGACCCAAATGGCTTCTATTGCTGCCTCAGCCGTAGCAATAACCCGCATTTGTTGTTTATTCGGTAACAGTATCTTGCTTGGAAGATTTCCAGCTCACTGTTCCGTTATTCAAACTGTGTAGTACTGTTATTGTTATCGGTTAGGAAACTTGCAGTAGTGATCCCAGTCACTTCAAGTTCTCCTTCTCCATAGTTTAAGACATCATCCTTAGTTCTCTGAGATACTAACGAATGTTCTTAATATCAATCCAGTGACTATCACTTGGATTGACCTGTTTGTGACTCCATATGCTCAAAACGTATGAGACACCAGGTCACATACATTTTTCAATGTACGAGTTCTCGGAGAGTGTTAACAACTTTAAATCTATCCCAGTATATTTATATTCCTAGAATAAAGGTTGTTTCTCTCAAGAATTCTACGAAGAATTTTCATGAAAGCCAAGCTTTCACCGATTGTAATATGGGAATATCATTTCCAAGAAATGACATATCATCATTATTTAGGACAGTCACTTTCAGTGCGCTCCCACTAACCTCCTTATATACACAAGAATCATATCGTTTTGAATCAAATCATACACCATTATGATTACATCAAAATGATAGTTCCAAGAACCCAATGCTTACTTCAATCCATACATGGATCGAATAACCTGCAAATCTTATTTGCTAGTTTTGGTACGACAAAACCGTCAGGATGTTATAAACATCCTCCAAAAAGGTTTTCGTTTAAGGAAAGCGATTTTGACGTTCAGCTGCCATATTTCATGAATGAAACATGCAGCATCAGTAAGCATTATCCAAATGGATTTATCCATGGCAACAGGTAAAAGGTTTCGTTGTAATCGACACAATGTTGATAACGATACCTTTTCGCTACAAGCCTAGCTTAGTACGTTGGTATGTTGCCATCCATGTATGTCTTCCTTGAAGACTTATATAGTACCAATAGGCGCAATGCCTTCTAGTACATCAACTAGTCTCTAAACATAGTTGGTATACATGGAATCAATTTCGGCCTTCATGGTACTTTGCCATAATGGGGAGTAGATACATTGTATCACTTCCTCATATGTAGTCAGTCCGTCTTCCTCAATAAGATTGACATTTTTATGAGGTGAGATCAGAAACCCATACCTCCAAGGTTATTTTCTGACTCTCTTCGACTAACGCGGTTCTTGTGTATTCGAAGATTGTGGTACAGTTTCATCCTTGATGAACTGTTTGTGTTCCATTAAGGACTAGGTGCCTTGAACAGTATTACTCCGATTTTCATCGAGTTTTACATCCTCTCACTTACCGCTGCATATCGGTATTCCTCTTAGGAAAAACGCATGGCGAGCAACAACTACATTGTTCTCATGTGAGATGTATAAGTACTATACTTTGGTTTCCCTAGGATAACCTACAATTTAGACACTTATCCGATTTGGGTTCTAGTTTGGTATCATCCAAACGTATGCCTAGCATTCCCAAATCTTCAGGAGTGAGAAAACCCTGTTTCTTTCCTGTTCATATTAAATATGAATTCTGTCTAACATATTTTCATGGAACCTTATTCAAAATAAGTATTGCACTATTAATGCTTATCCCTTTAAAGGAAAATGGTAGCTCAGAGTGACTCATGATTAACCTTATCATGTCTAACAAAATTTGGTTTCTCCGTTTGGACACACCGTCAGATTGACGTGTTCCATGAGGAGTCATCATTGAAAAAATACTATACTCTTTCAAGTATTTGAGAAACTTACTGCTTAAGTATTTTCATCATGGTCAAACCGTGATGGTTTTAATACTTTAGTCGATCTGTTTGTCTATTTCATGTCGAAACTCTAAGAGTTTCTGATTCGTGTTTCATAAGAAACACATAACCATAACGCGATGCCACATCCGTAAAGGTCACGAAATACTCATATCCACCTCTAGCCTAGCTAGATATGGCCCCACTTACGTCACTATGAACGAGGGCTAACAGATCGATGGCACTTACACTTTTACCAAGTAAAAGGTATTTTAGGTACTTTACCTAATAAACTAGATTCGTAGACATCATTTGAATGGTATCAAATCCGTCATAGTATCCATTCTTCAAAAGTGTGGATATACGAGTCTTATTTAATGTGTCCCAGACATCACTCTGCCACAAAAGTCTTATCTGATCAAATCAGTTTGAGCTACTTGTTTGTCATGTTATATGATTGAGATTTATTTATATTCAAAATATAATACTGTTATTCACATCTAATGTGTTTATCTCAATATCATCTTTATAAAATAAAACACTTTAGTGTTCTAGAATATAAATGTATACTCGTAATGAGTTATACTCGATATAGAGATAATGTTTCTAGTCAAACTAGTTATATTATAACAGTTTCCTAATTTAAGCACACACCCAAGGGTAGTTCCTAACTTAGGTTTCGTTCTACGGTTAAAACAGCGACTGTCGTCCCGTTTTCTATTCGCAGATTAATCTCAACTGAAGTCAGTATCCTGCTCATAGCAGATTCTGCACATCAATGCATATTTATGTACCACTTTTAGTATCTAAAATCCAATTTTAATACTATTAGTGAACATATTTATGACAAACATATTTAAAGTCAAAGCCTTACCCTTTCTTTTATTCCTTCATCTCTACCTTGTCCATACGGCAGTCACGCTTCAGTGACCCCGTTTGCCACAGTTTAAGCAGACATCTTGGGATTTGTCCTTTATCTTCTTAGAAGATAATAATGATTTTGCCTTTGCCCTTTTCCACATTCTAGAAGCCTTTGGCCAAGCCTTGGCCTTCTAGAATATTGAAGTAAGATGCGTCTTGCGCTTCTTGCCCTATTGCAAACTTTGGCTTTGGCTCCTTGAGCATAGCCATTAACTCTCCAAGAGTTTACTATTGCAATTAATGCTTCTAAGATCTAAGTATAGACCTATGAAGATCCTTCAATTTCAACATCATGGTTTAAGATCTAATCATTAGTTATGATGACGAAATTAAGGAGTCATTATGACAAGCATAAAGGATTAAGCACTAAAGTTATCATCACATGAATCTTCCAAAGATCATGCTCTACTATTTGCTTAACTCCGGGTTAAGGCCCAATAAGTTATTTTATCAAATAAAGTAACTTCTTAGTTTCCAGGACAATCCTGAAATTTTATTCCAATTTGAAAATAAAGTCGTTTAAATACATTTTCCCTAGGATTATGTTTTAAACACTAATCTTTCAATTATCTTGATTCTAATAGTCCAACTATTTAATCAACGATTTCAGGTACTATTTAATATAATGATTACTATAGTCCAACTATATAATCAAGTATACTTTTATTAGTTAAAATCAAATATATATTGATTACTATAATTCAATTATATAATCAATTATAAATGATCCGTAAATTTCAAATATATTGATTACTATAATCCAATTATATAATCAACTATAAATGAAGGGTAAAATTCAAATATATTGATTACTATAATCTAATTATATAATCAACTATAAATGAAGTAGTTTGAATACAGTTCAACTGTTTAATTAAAACAACAATTGAATATTAGTCCAAGTAATATATTTATTAATAAATAATGACGAAAATTGAAATGAGCGCGTATTGGCAAGTAATTGAACGAAATTACAAATTCAATACTATCGTCACACTATTTTTCGGCGAGCCTCTAACCCTTTGTGGAGTACTCGGGAAACCTAGTTTCCTAGTGGGCTAGGATCCCGTTAAATAACACACAATCTTGACTTTGGCCAACAAATTGTATGATACTTAACTAGGTAGATCTCTAAGATCAATTGGATCTCATCCAATTCCTAGATCCAGTAGGTGGACATCCAAGTCTGAAACATATATACAATATATATGCCAATATATCCAATATATTTTCCTAACCTTTTTCCTCTGAATCAACTAAGCCTTGGCTTTGGCACAACAAGCTTAATGATTCCAGTTAAGCGGGACCCATTGACATGGAAAGCTTCGTAATCAATGTCGATGGACAAGAAGTGATCTTGACTTTGGCCAACAAATCACGACTTGGACAAGACACCGATATGGAACAAAACTCTCATGATTCAAACACATCCGCAATTGACAAAGGTCTTGACTTTGGCCAACAAACCAATGCCAACTTTGGATCTTGAGTAAGAATCACTCAACGGAAGGAAAAACGCTTAATATGTTTTGAGGGTTTTTCGCGTAAATTGGCAACCAATTTATTATCTTTGATTAGGTCTCATCATACACCCTTAAGCATGCATTCTAAAAGCATAATAAGGCGCGATAAATAAATTAATAATGATATACGGATGGATATGTCACAAATTGTTCCTAGAACAAATCACTCCATTTCCTCTCCCCGGCTAGAACTATTCTAACTTCTACCCAATTACATAATACAATAAAGAAACCTCATTTACATTGAGGGGAATAGGTGAGAAGAGAAATACAATGAGAAATTAGGTAATAGGCTGGACACGCAAGTCCAATTTAATAAATTCTAAATTTATTACAATTTCCAAAATTGCCCTCACCCTTCTAATATCCATCCGATATACATTATTCATGTATTCATACAAATCATGTTATTCAATCAATCTAATCCAATTAATTAATCTTTGAATTAATGACCATCCAATGTTCAAACAACGATTTGATTTGCGTGAGTCAAACTCGTTTAAGAATAAATACTCAAAGTAAGTATTCTTGAATTATATTGAACTAAAACTTTAAATCCAATTTATTTGTATTCAATACTAATTCCAATTTAATTCCAATTAAATATTTACACTTACTTATAAGCCTTAAAGACTTGGATTCCAAATCCAATCTTAATGGGTCTCAAAGGCCCAATAACATCCAATGTCATTTTAATTAAAGTCCAATGGGCTTTTAATTAATTCTTAAGGCATGGGCTTTGGCCATAATGGGTCAAACCCAAAATGCCAAGGCCCAATAGGAATCACCATATTGCCTACAAATTAATTTTGGCCCATTAGGCCCAATTAAATTCTTTAAAGGGCCAAGTGATGTATTTGGACTTTATGGAATTGGTTTTGGGCCCAATTGGATCCAATCCAAAAGTCCAAAACCAAACTTGGTCAAATCAAGTCCATTAAGCCCAAATACACACTTTTAACCCAATTCATAATTTAAAGGCTTATTAACATAATTATAATATTCCAAATATCACAATTATTTTAATTAAAGTGTATTAGCCATATTAATTAATTAAACTCAATATTTCCAAAATACCAATTAACTTAATTAATCATGCTTAATCCATCAATTTATGCTCAACACAAATTGAAGCCAAAACACATCATTTCATGCTCAACATGCTCTTGAATTTAACATAAACATTATTGACTTTGATTCCAATCCAATCAAACCAACAATCAACATTTAATCATGCATTTAAACACATCCAATGATGTTATAAAAAAATAAACTGCAGTGCATTACAGTGTATATTCGGCCATGCTAAGTAATTTTAAAAATTTTGATCCAATTAATTTTTCTCAAATCTAATCATGCACAACTCTAAGTTAACATAATCTAAACATGCTCAATCATCAATTTGAAGAAATCATGTTCAAAACATAAAAGCCCCAAATTTTAGTCTCATGAACCCTAAAATTTTCAAGCTTAAAATTGGCTATTGATACCATTGTTAGTGTTCCTAGAACATGCCAAGGATCTAATAAGCAAGAAAAGGTGTTCATAAATTCATTATAAGTTGCGGAATTACTTACATTGAATGGATTTGAGCTTTTAAAAATTTGAATGAAGATCTCCAAGATCCTTCATTTGTGTTGATTCCAAGCTTTGAGTTGGTTTCCCTATCACCTTAGTTGATTCCTTGAAGTGCTAGCTCCTTTGAAATTGCAACAAAATCAAAGAGATGAGAGGATGAAGCTCACGCCCATAGTGTGCACTCTAGGGTTTGTACTTTGTGTATTATCAAAATCTCTACACAAATGAGAGAAGGCTTTTTTGGTTTTGTTAAAAGGTTTTACCCTTTTCACCCAAAACCATGTAGTTGGAGTCTTGGTTTCACCTAAACCAAGTGGTTGGAAAGTAAGTGGCTTTGGCATAAATGCCAACCACTTTCCAACCACCACTTCACATGTGTGACATGTGTGAAGTGGGCCCCACCATTTTGAATTCAAAATTCAAAATGTCTCTACGAACATTTACCGCGGCTCGGATTCGTTTAATCCGATTAAACGAACTTTTGTCGCTAAATAATTAAATCTAATTTAATTAAATAACTATGCCTCTCAAATATATTACGAACGTCGTTTACGAATTAATTCTAAATTAATTCGTTCGTTCGTATTAAAGTCCGACTTTAATTTCGTAATGAAATCCAATTCATATTAATATATCCGATATATTAATTTTAGCCCATACGAAATAATTAAATAGAAAAATCAAATTTAACTATTAAATTTATTTTACCGATTAATTCCAAATTAATCGCGTTCTCTCTCTTCCGAGCACATTTAATCCCAGATTAAATAATACCTCAATTAATCCTAGATTAATTTTCTCTCTCTTAATTAATCCCAGATTAATTCTAATTTAAATCAACTGTCATCGGTGAATCTTTGGGAAGCGACCCAAGAGATCCCTGGATATGTTGGTAGTAAATACGGTCATCAGATTATCCGAATACGTGCGTACCTCGTACCACGTGCTTACCGATTTACAAGACATGGTTGGCTTCTAGCAAAGCACCGTGCCTACCCAATTCTCTAGAAATATTCTTACTGGATATATAATCTTTGTCAGGCGTAGAATACGTAGTTTGCGTATGTCGATCCAGTATCGGATGTCATGTGCTAGGCCTGAGGCTGGAATTATGTCTGCCCTGTACGAAGCACATGTCGGATGTCTGGTAACTATCTCTATATTGGATGAACATGACCTAGTCATATCATCCCGATAATCTTTGTCAGCGTATAGAATACGTAGTATTGCGTATGTCGATCCAGTATCGGATGTTACGTGCTAGGCCTGAGGCTGGAATTATGTCTGCCATGTACGAAGCACATGTCGGATTTCTAGTAACTAGTCTCTATAATTGGATGAACATGACCTAGTCATATCATCCCGATGACTGTAGTACTAAAGAGTGCTAGTTCCGTATCCTACGTGACATCATCTCCACTATGACTGGAGTGATACTTTCGTCTTAACATCAAACCCAATACACTACGATTCTCAATATACCCAGCAGAGGCATACACAGAACCGGTTAAAGCCCTGGACGACCAAAACCAAAGCATATTGATTATCGCAAGTATTAACGGTGCAAGTCTCAGGTTAAGACCAAATACACCTACCCTGATTTCAGACTTCCATAGACACATAGTCATACTACCAATGGAACTCCGATGGGTCTATCCAGAGCGAAGCTATTTTCGGTACCATCGGTAAAACACAACCTCCTATTACACTTGCATAAGTATCCAATACTTAAATATATGAGAACTATGTCGTTGTGCTCCCACAACGCGCACAAGTGTAATACTAGTCTATTCCGCAGTATCGATATCCAATCTCGATAATACTACGACTATGGATTATTTAATGATTGATCATTCGTGGACTGATACTGTCTCATATCATCTCAATCCAGGAACTAATCATAGGGACCTCCTATGATTTATACATCTAGGTGATCTAATCACAAATGATAAAAGTGCAATCTCCTTGTCACATAGTTAATTTGTACAACAACACCATGATCTGTACAAATAGTGACGCTATGGGTCATAATTGTCCAACATTGTGTAGTTAAGATCATGCCTATACTTTTTTAGTTTGTAATTAAATTTGTTGGATGCTTGTTGGATGTGTTTATGCATGTAGAATTAATTTATTTGCTTATTAATGTAATTAAGCTTAATAAATTAATTAGAAAATTAAAGTTATCATTCTAGAGTTAATTAGCCATTCATAATTAGCCTAGAATTGTTCTTGATTAATTTCATGATGGTGAGAATTAATTGGTGTGGTAATTTGAAGATTAAAGTATTGAATTTTATTAATTTAGTGTAAATTGCCCAATTTGAGTGATTTATGAAATTAGGGTTCTTAACCCACTCAAATTTTGAGGCTTTTCATATATATGCTTTAATTTGATGTATATTTGATGCATGTAAAATTGGGATTAATTGGATTTTGATCTTGATGTGTTTTGAACAAATTGGGCCAAATTGCAATTAATTAAAATTTTGGGTAATTTCGGTAATTACAAAAAATACTGGGCAGTTTGCGCAAATCTGAAAAAATTTCTGGTTTTGTTGCAAAATTGAAAAAATTATTTTGGGATTGATTTGGAATCAATTAAATATGTAATTGACATATTAAAACTAAAGTAATGAATGAGCATATAGTTTGAGGTAATTTTGTAATTAAAAGAAATATGATTTCTTGGGTTATAATTTCATATTTAAGTATTGGTTAATTAAATAAATAAGTTAATTTAATTGTCTCAAGAAAAAAATTTTGAAATCGGAAAAATCGGTTTTCCGCGTTCCGCTGCGCTAACCCTGTAATTCATAATAAAACTCCAACACATACGACCAACCTTTAAAAGAGGTCGGCCGAGCTCGGTTCAGTTGTAAAAACAGTACACCACTTTGTTCCCGTGGACGTAGGTTGGATCTATTCCGCCGAAACACGTAAATCCTCTGTCTTTTTTTTGTGGTTGTTTTGTCTTTTACCAAGTTTGCTTCTGGTCCCCCATAACCAAACAAATTCACGGTTGGAGGAGGGTAGTTCGAGGTGCGGTATTCCGAATCTGCCCCTGGAACAAAAATCACTCGTCAACAGTTGGCGCCGTCTGTGGGGAAAGAGCAAAAAGCATTTGACGTAGTAAGACAATGGCAGAAGACGAGAACCACAGATGGTCGGAGGGTTCAACAACTTAGTGGATGGAGAGAATGGAAGAAGACATGAGAAATGAAATGGAGATAAACCAGGCCTCCATGAAGACCATGATGGAAAAGCTGAAAAGGATAGAAAAGATGAATGATGAAAAGTTGGAGGTTGGTCCAAGCCAGAGGAGAGATGAGACAGCGAAGGGAAAGAAGGTTGTAGGCCTGAGCGGAGATAATGAGCTCGGGAGGAGGTATCTCCAGAGGGTGAGATATGTAGTGGAAGCCGAAGCCTTACCGACAGAAAGAGCATGGGCAGAAGAAGAAAATAGGCAAACGCTAGAGTCCTCCAGTAATAGCCCACGCTCTAAGAAGGGGAAGACAAAAAACACGATGGAGGGGATCGAGAAGTGTCTAGTCACGGCACACGTCGTGTCCGGAGTGGTCGGCGTGAAGAAGCCCATGAGAGGCAGCGTGATATTACTGACGACCAGATGAAGGACTGGTTCAGGAAAGAAATAAGAAAATGGGAAGAAAACATGAAGACATATAAAGGAGATTCAATGGACCCTAAGTCCCATATCGAAAGTTTCATTTTGTTGATGGAGGTTCAATGGATGGTAGGAGAGGCCATCTGCAAGGTGTTCCCTTTAACCCTGAGCAGCCTCGCGATTTTGTGGTTTAGAAGTCTGACCCATGGGAGCATCAGTAGTTTCTCTCGGCTCAGGAAATTATTTGTTCGACATTTCAAAGGAGTGTGTGTGCCAAGGAAGATGGTGGAAGCGTTGAGACTGATGAAACAGGGGGATGATGAGCCCCTGAAGAATTTTATTGAAAGATACCACAATTTGGTGCTCGAGGTTGGAGCATACGAGTCATCAGAGGCGCTGGAAAGTATCAATGGAGCTCACAAGGTCGGGAGGTTGTGGACTCACCTGAGGATCCAAGACGTACCGGATTATGCCACAACTCTGGAGTTGGCCAGGAAGTTTATTTTAATGGAGAGGATGAGAAGATTGCCCAAGGAGGGGGCACTCGGAGGACCAAGATACTCAGGTTGGAAAATCAGCATGATTTGAGCAGAAATATGAGGAGACCAGTCTCGAGGCAAAAGGAGCTCATGCCGACGCCTCATGATAATCAAGTTCAAGAGAGGAGACGGTCTGTCCAAGTCAACCATATCGCGTCGCGGGAGGGGGGTAGTGTGCACCCCCCTGAACAGATCCATGGCCCAGATAGTTCGGGAAATCCGGGATAAAGGTCTATTGGCCGAGCCCGACCTGAGGAGGTTCCTGATTGAGGAGGAAACAACATGGCTTATTGTATGTACCATAATGTAAGAGGACATTCCATGAATGAATGTAGGGACCTGTAGGAGCAGATGGACGACGTGGTGAAAAAAGGCGACATGGATGAATGCATAGACCAAGTGGCTGTGGAGGCCGCAGGTGGACGACCTAGTGAAAAAAGGTTACATGGATGAATGCATAGACCAAGTGGCTGTGGAGGCCGACCAGTGCTGATAGTGGAAGTCATCAGGTCGGGTACTTGGAATACTGAGATGCAGAGAGGATATTTTCAGTAGAGCTTCTCTTATAATGACCCTCAAAAAGTTGTAAGAAGGACAGTAGATCCCAATAATATGAGTAAGACTTTTTTTCTTAAACAAACATTTGTTTATCCATGCTTGTTCATTATGGCCCACATAGAGGCCGGGGTATTTGATGGCTCGGGTCTGCTTTAATACCGCTGATGCCGAGGTGTTTCATGGCTCAAGTCTGCTTTAGTACTGCCGAGGTCGAGGTGTTTTTATGGCTCGGGTATGCTTTAGTACCGCCGAGGTCGAGGTGTTTTTATGGCTCGAGTCTGCTTTAGTACCACCGAGGCCGAGATGTTTCATGGTTCGGGTATACTTTAGTACCACCGAGGCCGAGGTATTTCATGGCTTGGGTCTGCTTTAGTACCATCGAGGCTGATTTTTTTTATGGCTCGGGTCTGCTTTAGTACCACCAAGGGCCCGAGGCCAAGGTGTTTCATGGGTCAGGTCTGCTTTAGTACCGCCGAGGCTGAGGTGCTTCATGACTCGGGTCTGCTTAGTACCGCCAGGGCCGAGGTGTTTTTATGACTCGGGTCTGCTTTAGTACCGCCGATGCCGAGGTGTTTCATGGCTCGGGTCTACTTTAGTACCGCTGAGGCCTTATTATATTCGTTGGCATGGGGTCAGAGTTTCTCCCTCATGACCAAGTGTTATTGGCACAATGAGAGAACATTCTATTGTGACCAAGTTTTTATTGATGGTTCAGGGTTGGGTTACGTCCCACCGATGCCTTATTATCTTCGATTGGCACGAGCTGGGTTACGTCCCTCCAAAGCTCTATTATTTTATGGCCAAGTGTTATTGTCTTCTGTTATACAAGACTTTACAGAATATTCCTCCTGAAATCTTGAATTAGAGGGCATGGCTCGGAAGATGAGAGTAGAGATGGTGAAACCAGTTTCAGATTTTTGATTAAAGGTCAACCAGTGCTGATTCAGGTCGGCATCATATATTCAAATGTTTAAAATGTACCACAAGACATCAGATTATAGTAATATGAGGTGCCATGAGAGTATCAGTTTGAGGAAATCAGATTGGTCTCCATTTTCACGCACCACCATCTTTTTTATAATTCCCGGCATCAACTCGCTAACTCATTGATATCGAGAAATAAGGGACGAATGTTGATGGTGGTTTTTCACCCCCAAGAAGTCAGCATCCCGAGGAAGGGCAAAAAAAGAATTTCCGCTTACGATGATGAGTTTTGTAATTAATAGAGGAAAAACCCAAGGTCCTCGTTAGGGCGAGATCCGGCAGAATGGCACGAGCATGAGGCGCATAATCAATCCGACCAGATAAGGTCATTTTCCGACCAGAAGAGGTCATGTTCCGACCAGATGAGGTCATGTGCATCATCCATAAAGCTGTGACAGTGTTCGAAACGTGCCGCCTAGGCGGCGCGTAATCGTTCGATGTCGGCCAAGCGTGGCGACTGCCACCAAATCGTTGGTGGTAGTCACGCGATCGATTGGACGGCGTGAAATCGGCGCCTAGGCACCGATTTCACCCCAATCGGCCGACTATGCGCCGATACACGGCCGATAATCGGCCGTGTATCGGCGCTAATTTTTTTTACAGAGGGGGAGTAAAACGACGACGTTTTGGGGGGTTAAAAGACCCCCCAAAACGATGTTGTTTTGGGGGGTCATTTAACCCCCAAACGACGACGTTTTGGGGAGTCAGAAGACCCCCCCCCCCCCAAAACGTCATCGTTTTGGGGGTGTTTATAATTAAAAAAAAACCCTAAATTTTTCTACAATTCACAGTTCTTCTTCTCTCATTTACGGCTTCTCTCTGCACTTCCTCTTCTCTTCTTTTTTCATCACGTCAATTTGGGAAAACTAGGTAAAATATATTATTATTTTATTTTTTTGTTCCAACTTGATTTAATTGGAAATTAGTTATTTGATGACTTTTAAGTTGCGTTCTCTCTCTCTCTTTATATTTACATTACATTTTTTCTGCTTATTTTTCAAGTTCATGTTCTGCTTAATTGCTTGTAAGTTTGTCCCCATCACTCAAAATTTCCACTCTCACTGAATTAGAATTTAGAATATGGAATTAAAATCATTTTCAGGGTATGGATTCTTGCAGTTTAGGAAATTTTCGACTTAGGAACCAAACATTTTTTTTCCTGGTTCTGTTTATTTATTTATTGTATTTTTCTGGGTAAATGAAGAAATATTCATTTGTATGATTTTTAGTAAGTTACCATGAGAATGAATTTGCTTCTTGTTAAATACATGTGTTTGTTATCTAATTTTCTTACAGGTAAAACCTTTTCAAAAATGTAATTTTTAGTTCTTTATAATGACTTTTTACTAATCTAAATTGTAGTTAAGGGCTTCGTCTTCCGCGGCTTCTAATTCGGAGAGTAGTCCCGTTCTTAAACGGAATTCAAATGATGTTGGATGGGAGAATGAGGCTTTAGTGGATCCGAATAACTTGGATAAAGTGAAATGCAAGTTGTGTTCAAAAAAAATTTCCGGTGGAGTTTACCGAATGAAAGAATATATTGGGCATATATAGGGAAATGTTGCAAAATGTCCAAAGTCTAGTAAAGAAGATCAAGAGAAGTGTAGACAAGCCATTTTAAAGGCAAGGAATATGAAGAAAAGAAAAGAGAATCATGTTAGTGAGATAAGGCAAGAAGTTAATATTGGGGGCGATGAAGAAGAAGCTGAAATTCGTGAAATAAAAGAAGGGTTAGATTCAAGACCCCCTCGGCATCACGGCCCTTTGGATAGGTGGACAGTGGTAACCCCTCCTGATTCTTCAGCTAGTGATGAAAAACAATGCGGCAACAAAATATTAATGAAGCGCTTTTTAAAGAAAATATGCATAATGTCAAGCGATTTGTTGCTAAGTGGGTGTATGAATCTGGTATTCCTTTCAATTGCTATTGACAATGACAGTTGGATAGCGATGATGGAAGTAGTTGGTCAATTTGGACCGGGTTTCAGAGGTCCTAGCCAATATGAGTTGAGGGAGCCATTGTTGAAAGAGGAAGTTGCAAGTGTTAAAGATTTCCTGAAACTGCATGAGAAATAGTGGATGGAGAACGGGTGTTCTATCATGACAGATGCTTGGAGTGATAGGAAAAGAGAAGCATAATGAATTTGTGTGTTAATTGCACAATAGGCATCACTTTCCTTTCTTCCAAGGAAAGTTCTGATGTGGCGCATACTGCAGAGCACATTTATGAGTATATGATGACAGACATTGAACAAGTGGGGGCAGAAAATGTGGTTCAAGTTGTAACAGACAATGTCTCGAACAATATGACTGCGGCAAAGTTGTTGAAGGCGAAGATGCCAAATATTTTTTGGAGTTCATGTGTTATTCACACTATAAACCTCATGCTTGAAAGTATTGGGAAATTGCCGAGGCACAAGAAAATCATTGATAGTGCCAAGGCTTTCACACATTTTCGTGTATGCCCATCATAAGATTTTGTCAATGATGAGATCGTTTACAAAACAGAGGGACATAGTCTGACCGGGAGTAACTAGGTTTGCTTCAGCTTTCTTATCCTTACAAAGTTTGATCGAGAAAAAAGAAAGTTTGCGAACCATGTTTGCTAGCAGGAAATGGGATGAGTGCATATGGTCGAAGCAAGCTAAAAAGAAAGCTGCATTTGCCACGGTG
Source organism: Zanthoxylum bungeanum (assembly GCA_019454045.1). Taxonomy (NCBI): domain Eukaryota; kingdom Viridiplantae; phylum Streptophyta; class Magnoliopsida; order Sapindales; family Rutaceae; genus Zanthoxylum; species Zanthoxylum bungeanum. Next base: position 3,943 of record SKCR01019127.1, on the reverse strand, counting down.
ATGAGTGTCATTTTGGAATGGGGTGACCCAATGTTTGAAGGTGTTTGCACATTTGGTGAGGGTGCTTCGATTAGTTGATGGGGATAGAAAGCCATCCATGAGGTTTGTTTATGGAGAGCTAAAGATTGCAAAAGAAGAGATCAAAGATGCATTGAACAATATTGAGAGTAATTATCGGCCAATCTTGGAGATTATTGATAGTAAAATTGAAGGGCGGCTTGATACTTCATTACATTGTGTTGCTTATCTTTTAAATCTGTACTACTACTATAAGGATTCAAGTATTGAGTACGATGTGAAAGTAATGGATGGAGTATTTACGGTTGTGGAGGCTTTCTTCCCCAATGACATTGACATGCAGAGTAAGGTGATAAATGAGGAGTTGGCTTCGTACAAGGCAAAAGAAGAAGCTTTTGGTAAAGAAGTGGGGGTCAAAGCATGTCGGTTATCGATTGATATTTTTAATCCAGGTAAAAATAAAGTATTCATTTGAATTAATTTGCAAAATATATAAAAATCTTATATTCCATTAAAACTATTTATGTTCATTTGTAGTTTCATGGTGGCGTACATATGGACATCATACACCGAACTTGCTAAAAATGGCAAAAAGGATACTGTCATTAACCACTAGTTCATCCGGGTGCGAACGAAATTGGAGCACTTTTGAGGGGGTAAATATTTAACATTAGCTAAATTTTTGAATATTTTATTTTGTAATTATTAATATTAATTGATTTATTTAAATTATTTATGTAGATTCACACGAAGAAAATGAATAGACTAAATGTGAATCGATTAAACAATCTTGTCTATGTATCTTTTAATGCCAAGTTGAAGAACAAGCGCAAAAGGGAGAAGAATTTGAAAGTGGATGTATTAGAAGCCAAAGATACTACTAATGCACAAGGATGGATTGTTGAGGGTGGTGACTCTGGTGATGATGAAGAAGTAGAGCCCGGTTCGAGGCTTACTTGGAGGATGGTTGGAGAAGCATCTGGAGCCGATGACATATTACAACCTCGAAAAAGTGCTAGAAATGTTGAATACAGAAAACTTGATGAGATGATTTTTTTATTCTGATGAAGAACCTAAGGATGATGAGTTCGAATTAGATGAAGAAGAATTAGATATTTAGTGTAGTTTAACTTTGTTAAAGGATGATGAACATGAACTTAATTAAATGATATTTTATATCATTATATGGTTGATTGAGTTTGATTAATGGTTTTATGTTTATTACATTTTGATTGAATTTATATGATTTGGATTATTTATGAATTAAGATGTTAGAAAATATTAGATTTTTAACTGTCTGCCGACTAATTGTCTAGGCCCCGCCTAGGCGCCCTAGGCGCTAGGTCGCCGCCCGACTAGCGCCTAGCGCGTTTTAGAACACTGGTGACTATAGCAATTTGCAAGGTGATCATCTGACTGTACCGTACCGCCTTTACATGCTGTCATCATAATTGTTGAGTGTGGCAGTGAACAAAACAGAGTGATGTGACAAGAAGTCAGATGACAGGTCTGCTTTCGGTGGGGCAGTTGGGGCAGAGAGCCTGTCAATCAGTCAGAGATTCGCATGGATGACGTCATGAAGATATGAGAACAATGTTACTTTTCATAGTATATAAGGGGAGAGGAAACACATTTCTAAGGGTTAGCAAATTTTTATTCAAGCACCACTTGTAAGAAAACATCAAGCAAACGTATCATACGACCACTCTTTAAAAGTGGTCGGCCGAGCTCGATTCAGTTATAAAAATAGTACACCACTTTGTTCTCGTTGACGTAGGTTGGATCTATTCCGTCGAACCACGTAAATCCTCTGTCTTTTTTGTGGTTGTTTTGTCTTTTGCCAAGTTTGCTTTTGATCCCCCATAACCGAACAAATTCACGATTAGAGGAAGATTGTTCAAGATACGGTATTCTGAATCTGCCTCTAAAACAAAAATCACCCGTAAACATATTTACTAATACCTTTACAATTAGAATCAATGTCGCCCTTCTGTAGCAGGTTGAAACTTTTCAATAGTAAAATAATATTTGTTTTTAGTAAAACTTAAATTTGAAACAATCTGACATATAATTGGTGAAAAATAGATGTTAATTAACTAAATTTTAATTGAAATAAATATACAATAGGGAAAATGAAAATCTAACCCCCAAAAAAAAAAAATAAATAAAAATTTCGTGCCCAATAACATCCTCATAGTTTGAACCAGTTATCCAATTAGTCCGTATATTTTCATGAATTACCTAATATATACTTTTGGGTGAAATATTTATTATGTTTATAAAATTTTTAAAAATATATATCTAACGTGTGAGATGCTAAAAATATATATTTGATAATTAAATAGATATTAACTGAAACATGTATACAATAAGATATTTTAAATAATTTTTAAAATATAATTAAATAATCGTGAGAAATTCAATCAAAATTGTTTCACTTACTAAATTAAAAATTTATATTCATCACACTCGCACCTATTATTATCATATATAAATATGTAACATTATTTTTTATTTTAATTGTATTTTTCTCATTATAATTTATTTTTACACTTCAATTTCTATCAAGGAAAAAAAAATATAACCGTCGAAATTTGATTTTGATTTTGATTTTTAGTAAGAAAAAGTGAAAAAGAAAACTACTAAGTTTAAAAAAAACAATAATAAAATCTGAAAATTTTAATTTATACTTTGAATGGTATTTTTTATATCGTTTAAATATTATTGTTTCCGCTAGCCCACAAATTTAAGTAATAAATTTTCTTAATATTAATTTTGTAATATATAGAATATTATTTGGACTTAGATTTATTAATGGTATTTTTATAGTAAATTAATATATATATATATATATATATATTTGATTCAGACAGCTCGGTCTATCTTACTATATTATATAAGAGTATAATGATATTTGACCCTCTCAATTATTAGGGATGATAATGAGATGAGACATATTGAAATTATAAATCCCGTATAGTTTATGAGGGCTACTACTTCCCCCCAAACTGCCAACCCCTCTCTCTCCTACTTTAAATGTCCAAATTGCCCATCTTTTTTTACAAAAATTCACTCCCTCAATATATATATTAATTTAACACTACTTATATACTTTTTTTTTTATAATTTTTTTTTAAATTTATATTTTTTTGCTGTTTATATATCTAATCTTTTTATTTTTGTTTAATAATATTACAAATTTCACATTTATTATAATTATTTTTCGTTTCATTTATTCATTTAATTTTTGTGATTCTTTTTTAATTTATTCAACACTACTTATGTATTAAAAAAATATTCTCATGTATATTAGAGAAATATATATTTAAAAAAGAGTACAAATAAAATAAATTAAAAGTAAAAGTAGATATGGATACTGATTTACGAAAGTAAATAAGGCAAACAACTTTTAATAAAGTAAAAATAAAATCAGAATAGAATTAACACGACTTTTAATAAAATAAATTTCTCTACTTTCAAAAAAAAAAAAAATATGTATAAAAAATATTAGATTTATTAAACAAAGAAACCATCAAAAAATTTATTTCATAAATTAACTTTTTATTTAAAAAATATATATATATTTTTTACATGAGTAGTGTTAATTTAATTAAAAAAATAATCAAAAAAATAAATGATAAATATAAAATTTGTAATATTTCTTAACAAATAAAAATTATTATATATATAAAAAGCAAAAAAAATTAAATTTAACAAAAATAAAAAAATTTATTAAATAAAAAAATTAAATTAATAAAATGAAATAAGTATATATCTTTTTTTATATTAATATATATATTATTTGAGAGGAGGGAATTTGAGGGAATTTTTATTAAAAAGTGGGCAATTTCGTATTTTTTAAGGGACAGGATGGGGACGGGGAGCTTGTCAGAGAGGGAGAGTAGTAAATTTCATATTTTATACA
>SKCR01019126.1:0-43998 GCA_019454045.1 Zanthoxylum bungeanum | reverse complement strand
AATTAAAAGAAAAATGCAAATCTTTTTATAAAAATATATAATTTTTTAATTATAACGGTTTGGTTCGGTTTAACAGGTGCGGTTTGGTTTAGCATCTGAATCGAACTATAAACCATTTGGGGTAGGCCAATCCGAACCGCAAACTAAACCGTTAAAAAAACCCATAAATTCGATCCAGTTTGGTTCGGTTTGCGGTTTGGTTCAGTTCGGTCGATTTTTTTGCCCACTACTAGTATTAAACGCTTCAAGTTCAGGGTCACTGTTCACATATACGGTATTGTTCACATATTCGATACTATTCATGTATACAATGTTATTCACATACAGTACTATTCACGATGAAATAGTAAAAAATCGGTTTAAGTGAGAAGCTGATTGTCATCAGAAACTGTTGGACAGTTATGACCCATAGCGTCACTATTTGTACAGATCATGGTGTTATTGTACAAATTAACTATGTGACAAAGGAGATTGCACTCTTATCATTTGTGATTAGATCACCTAGATATATAAATGATGAGAGGTCCTTATGATTTGTTCCATGATTGAGAATGATATGAGACAATATCAATCAACAAAGGATAAATCATTGAATATCCCTAGTCAGAGTATTATCGAGATTGGACATCGGTAATGCGTAAAAAACTAGTATTGCACTTGTGCACGTTGTGAGGGCATAACGGGCATAGTTCTCATATATTTAAGTATTAGATACTTATGTAAGTGCGGTAGGAGGTTGTGTTTTACCGATGGTACGGAAAACGGCTTCGCTCTAGATAGACCCCCTAGGAATACCATTGGTAGTTTGACTATGTGTCTATGGGAATCCGACATCAGGGTAGGTGTATTTGGTCTTAACTTGAGACTTGCACTGCTAATGCTTACGACAATCAATATACTTTGGTTGAGGTCGTCCAGGGCTTTAACCGGTTCTGTGTACGCCAATACTGGGTATATTGAGAATCATAGAGTATTGGGTGTGATGTCAAGGCGGAAGTATCACTCCAGTCATAGTGGAGATGATGTCACACAGGATACGGTATTAGTGCTCTTAAGTGCTGCGCGGCCATCGGGATATTATGACTAGGTCATGTATATCCGATTATAGAGACTAGTTACCAGACATCCGACAAGTGCTTCGTACGGGGCAGACACAATTCCAGCCCCAGGCCTAGCACGTGATCATCCGATACTGGATCGAAATATGTAATACTACGTATACTACGCCTGATATAGGTCACATATTCCTGTAGGGATATATACGGAGAATTGGATAGGCATGGCGCTTTGCTAGACTCCAACCTTGTCTTGTAAATTGGTAAAACGTAATACTTGGTACTTACGTGTTCGGATAGTCCGACGACCGAATTTACTGCCAAAATATCCGGAGATCTCATGGGTCGCTTCCCAATGATACACCGATCACGTATGACTCGCATTATATATTAATCTGGGATTAATTTGAAGAGAGAGAAAATTAATCTGGGATTAATTGCGGAGATATTTTATCTAGGATAAAATATCAATTTAAAGAGAGAGAACGATTAATTTGGAATTAATCGATAAATAATATATTCGATATATTAAACGAAATTGGATTTCGATTAGGAATTAAAATTAGATTTTAATTCGGGCACTTGAATTAATTTAGAATTAATTCTCGAGCGACGTGATTAGTAAATTGGATTTATTAACGAGGCATCGGAAAAATCATTAATTTAGAATTATCGAAACCGAGCTCGGGATGTGTTTGCGAAGTTACGTCGATTTTGAATCACGTGTCGCAAGTCGCATCGCAAATCACATCGCAAGTCATAAAAGTCAAATCACTTTTTGGAAAAGTAACTTTGACTCTTTGACTTTGACCTTTAAGATTTACAGGGAAATTTTGGGGGGAAAAGACTTTTAACTTTTTGGAAAAATCAAAGGCTTTTCCTTTTCACCTTTTACCAAGGGTAAAAGCATGGCAATAGGTAAAACATTTCATTTAAAAGTATTTACAATTTTATTTATTTTGGCTTTTTGAAAGCATAAAATAAATGGTAAATGCTTTAGTAATTTTGGAAAATATATATGTGAAATATTTGACACCTTTTTCCCTTAACCAAATCCATTCTCCATCTCTCTTTCCTCTCAAAAAGCTCACGCCCAAGGCAGTGAACTGCCCTAGGTTGGCCGAAAATGATGATCCATTTTTGAGGGTTTTGTGGCAAAATCCAAGTGCTAGCACACTCCTAAGAGGCATACGAAGGTGTTAGGGAAACTCACCCACGAGCCGGGAATCGTTTGTCGCAAGTTCGAGGCTCAAATTCATCGACCAAAACTGAAAACAGTGAGCAGTGGACTGCACTGCTATTGGTGCCACTTTGAAGGGGAAAATCATTTTGTTCTTCTTCAAAGGGTCACAACCGATCGATGTGAGTATTCCGCTATCTCCTTTGATGTATTCACACTTATTATTCATGCTTGTTTGATGATCGTGGGACCTAGAATAAAACCAACAGAAACATGACAGGAAAATTCGAAATTGAAAAGTTCAAATGGAGCTATTTTATCCCTATAGAAACTTAAAATAAAAACAATCTTAAGAAAAGAAAATTAATTGGCGACAATTGGATACAAACCAAATGGAATGACTGATGAAAAATGGAAGGATATGAATGTCAATGCTATAGGGAACTTACATCTAGCCTTAACAGATTTTTTGCTATCCAGTGTTGCAAAGAAGATGACTGCAAAAGAGATTTAGGATGCACTTACTAAATTATACGAGGTCAAGTCACTACACAACAAGATCTCTATACACTCTCCGAATGAATGAGTCCACATCCATGACAGATCACATCAACAACTTGGATATACTATTTTCTTAACTCACTGTGTTGGATTATAGCATATCAACAAATAAAAATATGAAGATTCTGCTTCAAAGTCTGTCTAATTCGTATGATCAACTTACCATCAACTTGACAAGTAATGTTGTCACTGGTAATCTAGTTTTTGACGAAGTTGCATCTGCTGCTCTGGAAGAAAAGTCTAGACATAAAAATACGGAAGATAAATCATCTGGTTCGTAACAAGTAGAAGCGTTGACGATGACAAGAGGGAGATCAATGGAACGTGACTTAAGTGGGAGTTAAAACCATGACAGATTGAAATGAAAAAGTAAGAAGAATGTTAAATGCTATAACTATGGCAAGAAAGAGCGGGTCAAGAAAGATTACTGCAATATGAAGAATAGTATAGAAAAATGCTCATGTTGCAATAAAATCTCAGGGATATGTTGCAAATACTTTTGAAGAATGTTACACACTTTACAGTGAAGTGTCAATGATATCCAATGATAACAGAAAAAATTAAGCAATGCATGGTTGGTTGATTCCGCAGCTACATTGACTGGCATTATCACACGTGTATGACGTAAGCGCACGTATCTTTCAAGTAATATAAAAAGTATCGATCCCACGAGGACTTAATACCTAAGCTATTAATTTTATGAGGCCAAATGATTACTAGTATATAATATATTGTTTGATTGATTGGATGGTAACTTAAAAATTAAAAAATAAAATAAATAAACAAGTAAATAAAATGGCGTGAAAGTAGATTAAGGAACATTCAAATTTATAAAACTATCTAGGGTTGTGATTTCTTCCAATATCTAATTAAAGATGAAGTGGTTATTTCATGTTAATGTAATATATCAGTTTACTAACTTGGAATACGAAATTATGCAAAAGCCTCTATCGATGGTCAGATACAAATACCCAGTATAACCCAATTGAACCATATGTCTATGTCAACCAAATTACCTGGATTCATTAAGATTAAGTTCCAATTTTGGTTACCCCTGCCCAACAGGTATATGTCTATCTTGTAAGAAAATCTATTAAAGTGTTATATATCCTCAAGGAAGATCGTGGGCTATTAAGTCTAAGGCTGAAACCTAAAATTCCTTCATCAAGTTTATTTTAGATTCACCAGATCAATCTTATTAGTGGCCAGTTAACAAAATACATTAAGCGCTAGACTTAATAAGTAAATCTTTAAATTACCCAAACTATAAAATAACCCCTTATAAACCGATGATATTGGAATTCATCACAACCCCAGATAACGGGCTTAGCTTTGACACATATTTACAATTAGTAAAAATTTAAATAAAATAAAAGACATAAAGTAAAATGTTGGAAAGTAAATAAAGAAAATTACAATAAAAGAAAATGATAGGGCTAGAAAATCTTATTTTATTACTATTATTTTAGATATCTCCCTTAATATAATATATTAACTTGTGTAATATTATCAACCAGCCATATATGCGGAAACCTGATTAAGTCAAATTAATATTTAATTACCAACCGATCAATATAGGGGTATCCTTACTGAGTCAGGTTAAAACCAATTTAATACCAATTACCAACCGGCCATTATAGTGGTATTCGCATTAAGTCAAATTTTAAGCAGTTATTATATTATAATTAAGGGAGATTAATTTAAATAGCAATAATAAAAGTTTTACCTTTCACCCTAGCAGGGGCCGGCGCACGTCAGGCGTCGCGACACGCCAAATGACTATTTTGCCATTTTTTTTCTTTTTTCACTATCTTGGCCCCAAATCATCTTAAGAATGTCCTGAAATTTTATTTATCTACAAAATCACAGTAATAATACCAATTTATAGGTCAAATGAGTGGGAAATAGTGATACATTTACCACTCATCACACCCCCAAACCTAACATGTTGCTAGTCCTTGAGCAAAATATAAAATAAAATAACATAAAAATAAAATTAAGCTAAGCCACTTTCGTAGGGATCACGGTTGCATTTAGCGTATCCAACAAGTCTTTAAACCCCTAGGTATCCATAGTGGATGAGATGTAGTCTCGTGAGGGCTTACAGCAACGATACCCATAAATATTTTACAAAAGTAAAAAAAAGTAAAACTATGCACACAAAGGTAAAAAGACAAGAGAAAAGAGAATAAAGAAGTTAGTGACTAAGCAGGTGAATCTTCTACTCCAAGTTACTAGTTGTTTTCTTTCTTTCTAAATTACCGAATAATTAAATTCTCCGACTATATATATACCATTCTCCATATACACAACGAATAAAATATTAATCAACTCATTTTTGCCCACAACAGTCACAAGTGCAGTTGAGAAAAGAATAATATTTTTGTCCTAAAGTTTTATCATAATTCATACCTTTTTGTAGCAATGGAATGATTTTTTTTCCTGATTTTTCTGATTTTTTTTCTTTCTTTTTGATTTTTTTTTATTTATATACAATATCTTCCGTTTAGGTAACGAGCTTTGGGTCAGTGACTCCCAACCAGTTGGCTTTAGAGCACTAGGTGTTAAGACACCCCTACAGACTTAATTACTCAGACTTCAGATATATATTTTTTTGCAACATCTTTGATCCATATAGTGAGCTTCGGGCCAGTGACTCCCAAACCAGTTGGCTGTAAGGCATTAGATGATAAAACATATCTACGAACTTAATAACCCGGATCTCAAATGTTTTTTTAATCCCATCATTTTTTGAGATGCTTCCTCCAATTAAACTAGAGCACTGAATATTACAAACTTTTTAATTACAGCTCATGTCCGTATGTTACCATGAACATTGATATTTCTGGGGTAAATAATATAGCATGCAACCAATGTTGCTTATTTTCAGGTCCTAGTGGTGCTACATTTTAATGCCTATTTTGTGGACTTGGTTTGTTTAGAGATGGATTTCTTGGCTCTGTCCAGCTCATAAAATAAGGTCTTAAGCCTTGATTCGTTATGCACTTTATTTTTCACGCAAATGCTTGATATGCTTTGGTGTTTATGTCATAGGCATAAGTGTTGTATTTAGCCACTTTTAAAATGATGCATATTATTTCATGTCATAAACAGTTGAATATTGACTGGGTATCATTGTATCTACTTGAAATGCTATTTCAGTCAATTTTGATAGGATTTTTTTTTATCTCATTGTGTGCTTGTATATGCTGCATATCATTTATTTTGTATATCATTGAGTGTTTACTTCCTATTTGATTATTTATTTACTAACTGAGTTAGCCTGTTAGTGAGGGGGAGTAAGTATTGTTTGTTTATACTCTTGCATGTGTTTGTCTCCTATTGTTTTTCATGTTTCCTTCGTCCTTAGTCATTTCATGACAAAAATGGGGAGAATAATATATTAAAGGGGAGAGCCTTAACATATGGGAGGGAGTCGTAGGTTATCCTTTAGATATCTCTGTTCTAGAGGTAGTTCAAATAAAGAGGGAGAGGGATATCTACTTGTACATATTTTATACTTGATAATCCCAATATTTTTCACGATATATTGTTGATTGTGGATGTTTCAGGTAAGCAGGTATGTTACTGCGGTGGCATTATTTTGAAGACTACTTGGTTAGATGTTAAATCGAGCCTTTATGTAATAAGTCACTATTTTGATGGTTGATAGTTGACTATTTTCTTTTTGGGTCTATTACCGTAGTCTTTATATTAGGTAATATTTTATCACGAAATTCCAAAGAGGGAGATTGTTAGTTCCATTTTTATTGGTAATGTCCGTAACAAAACAAGTTCAATTGAGTTGTAATGAGTCTTGAAGATCTCGGAGCAATTGGACAAGTATTTAGACAAAATTTGATGGAGTTATCCGAGCGATGTTTACTCTTTTGAATATTTCAGAAGATTTAGAGATCAAATTGACATGAGGTCAATTGTATTGGAAAGCATACTCGAATACAATCGCGTACATATAAAGAACTTATGATTTGACCAAGAGACGAGAAATTTACAAGCGTTTTAAGTTGCAACTGAAAACCAGTCCGCGACGGTGTTCGTGTTGCGTTCGTACTTGAGTTCGAACGTTTTCAAGGCAGAAACTTTATGTTTAAGTTGTGTTTGAAGTGCGTTCAAACATACCTGTGTAAGTAGGTTATCTTAGACACGTTTTAAAGCCAAAATAACACTAGGAAACCCTTTTTCTTTGACCTACCTATATAAACAAACATTGGGCCACCTTCCCCAATGGTTGAAACATAAATCCTTTACGCCAAAATCCTTCAAAGCTTTCAACCTTACTTGATTCCACCATTGAAGACTTCTTATCTCATTGTCTTCTTCATTGATGGTTTGAATGATTCTTTGATAAAACTTCAACATAACTTAACCCAAAATTCATAATCATTTAGAGTTTTTTAAGGGGAAGTTTGATAGTCGGAGGTCCGGCGTCATTGGTGATACAGTCTACTCAGAGACTTCAGATGTTCTGAAGAAAACCGTGGGTCGCGGACTTGATGAGTTGCCTTGAGTTCTTGCAGTATTGAGGTACTTGAGTCGGTGGAGTTGCCACCATAGGTCTTGACCATCACTGTAAGTTTTTTCTCTATATAGTAGATTCTGGTGGTAGCCTATACCCGGAGTGGTTTTTTACTCGCAAGAGTTTTCCACATCGTCACCAAAATTATTGTACTAATTTTATGTGGTTTTATTTAATTTGCTGCTACTTTAATTTATTATTATTGTTTTTATATTTGCAGCATAATTAATTGTTGGTTTTTATGGTTATTTGTTATTCATCCATAGTAATAGTAACATGAATTATCCTGTTTATTGTTTGTAATTCCACATAGGGTCAGAACTTAGGATAACCCTGAATTTTCAAAATAGAAAAGGCTAATATGTAGTCACAGTTGCTACAAAATTTGACTAATAGAAAAGGCTAATATCCAGACACAACTGCTACATAAATCTATCCAGATAAACACAATCTAAAACTAAAAAAACCAATAGAATTTTCGCTCAGGACAGCCCATTTTCCCTGTCATGCCTCCATTTTTTTGTGTAATTAATCCTCTCCCAACATGTTGTGCAGCATCCCCCTTTATGTTGCTGCCCTTCTCTCTCTCCCCCTTTGGTCTCCACCTTCATGACAGCTCATTGATACAAGTGTCTGGGCCTCACCTTGCCGGGCTGCTGACTGAGCTATAACAATTGGACTACAATTGGCCTTTCCCCATTCTCCAATGGTAAGTCTTCCACTTGTGGGTCACAATATTTCCGCCCCCATCAAGATTCACCTTGTCTTCAAGGTGAAGGTTTGGAAATTGGTGGAGCAGAACCTCAAAACACTCCCATGTATTCTCAAACTCCGATAGTCTTGTCCATTTCATTAAGACTTCATAGCTGTCGTATACTAGTCTCCTGGCACTTAGTATCTTCCGGTATATGTGATCTCCAACATGAAACTGTTGCTCTGATTCGCTTCCCGGATCTGCCCTACGATCACATGGAAATATCCCATTCATAACACCACTTGTATTACAAATGAAATGGCTTAGTATTTATAGGAAAATCTAAGGGCTTCCACCAATTTCTCCACCAATTGCTCCACCAAACATGACACCAAACATGACATCAAATATGGCATCAAACATGGCATCAAATATGGCACCAAATCCTCCACCAAACATGCAAGAATGTTTGGTGAAAGTTTGACAATTTTTATTTATTTATTTATTTATTTATTTTTCTTTGAAAATTACTTTAATAATTACACATAACAAACTTTCGGATGTTTTATCAATTTCGGTCATGAAATCTTCAGAATTCAAAGTTATTTTGTTCTTTAAAGTTGTAGATCCTTGAGTTTTCTTTAATATGGAACTTGAATCACCTTAATTCGATATCAGAGCAAAATGTTATGGCCAAAATACAAATATTATGCAAAGTTGGAATTTCTGAAATCGGATGTCGCCATTGGGTAGGCATGGCGCTTTGCTAGAAGCCAACCTTATCTTGTAAATCGGTAAAACGTAGTACTTGGTACATACGTGTTTGGATAGTCCGACGACCGAATTTACTACCAACATATCTAAGGATCTCATGGGTCGCTTCTCGAAGATTCACCGATGACTTATGACTCGAACAAAATTAATCTGGGATTAATTAGTAGAGAGAGAAAATTAATCTATGATTAATTACTGAGATATTTTATCTGAGATAAAATATTATTTAAAAAGAGAGAACGATTAATTTGGAATTAATCGGTAAAAATAATATATTTGATATATTAAACGAAATTAGATTTCGATGCAGAATTAAAATTAGATTTTAATTCGGGTGAACGAGTTAATTTAGAATTAATTCGCTAACGACATGAATAGTAATTTTACTATGCATAATTATTTAATTAAATTTGATTTAATTACGTCGCAATAGAAAATTCGTTAATTCAGAATTAGCGAACCCGAGCCCGAGAGTGTTTGCGGGCCCACTCGAATTTTGAATTAAAGTGGGGCCCTCAAGCCACATCGCAAGTCACCTTTTGTGATAGAATTCACTATTAGGGAATCTCTAAGTCCCGAGGATCAAATCAAGCATAAAACATACATGCGAATACATCGAGGAAGTTGCGGAATACTTACATCGATCGGTTGAGGCGATGCTATGAAGAACAAAAATTCTTTTTCTGCCCTTTGAGTGCTCCACAGTGGCAGTTTTGTCCTCCTCCATTTTCGGCTTTGGATCATCTTCATCAAGCTCCAAGCTTTGTGATTTGATTCCATGCTCACGGGTGGGTTTCCCTATCACCTACGGAAGACTCCGGATGTGTGCTAGCACCTTGATTTTTACAACAAAATCATCTCTTGCTTCCATATAACTCACGGCAGTGAGCAGTTTTCAGAGGAAGAAAATTCAGCCCCTTGGGCGTGAATGAGAGGGAGAGAAAGAGAGAGAGTGAGTTGGTTCAAGTGTTAGGTCAATTGTGTATCTACTACAAATATTTAATTTTCAAAAAAATCAAATAAATATATATTAAATTTGCTTTCAAAAAGCTATCAACCAACTTTGAGTGTTTCACACTCATTCACCAACCAAACAACTTCCATCACTCAAAGTGACTAGTTGTCACATCAATTAAATTATCACATCACTCAAAGTGACATGTGATTTGACGTTTGATGTGACTAATGATTTGACGCTTGATTTGACTTGCGTGCCGCACTCGAATTCGAAATACGAGTGCGCTCGCAAACACTCTCGGGCTCGGGTTCGCTAATTCCAAATTAACAAATTTTTCGTTGCGTCGTTATTAAATCTAATTTAATTAAATAATCATGCCTATCATAATTACTATTCACGTCGCCAATGAATTAACTCTAAATTAACTCGTTCACCCGAATTAAAATCTAATTTCAATTCCGCGTCGAAATCCAATTTCGTTTAATATATCAAATATATTAATTTACCAATTAATTGCAAATTAATCGTTCTCTCTCTCTTAAATGATATTTTATCTCAGATAAAATATCTCCGCAATTGATCCCAGATTAATTTTCTCTCTCATCTAATTAATCCCAGATTAATTAAAGTGCGAGTCATACGTCATCGGTGAATCTTCGGGAAGCGACCCATGAGATCCCCGATATGTTGACAGTAAATTCGGTCGTCGGACTATCCGAACACGTATGTACCAAGTACTACGTTTTACCGATTTACAAGACAATGTTGGCTTTTAGCAAAGCGCCATGCCTTCCCAATTCTCGAGAAACATGCTTACAGGAATAAACGATCTATATCAGGCGTAGTATACGTAGTATCATGTATGTCGATCCAGTATCGGATGTCACGTGTTAGGCCTGGGGCTGGAATTATGTCTGCCCCGTACGAAGCACATGTCGGATGTCTGGTAACTAGTCTCTATAATCGGATATACATGACCTAGTCATAATATCCCGATGACTACAGTACTTAAGAGTACTAGTACCGTATCTTACGTGACATCATCTCTACTATGACTGGAGTGATACTTCCGTCTTGACATCACACCCAACCCACTACGATTCTCAATATACCCAGCAGTGGTGTACACAAAACCTGTTAAAGCCTGGACGACCAAAACCAAAGCATATTGATTGTCGCAAGTATTAGCGGTGCAAGTCTCAGGTTAAGACCAAATACACCTACCCTGATTTTTGGACTTCCATAGACACATAGTCATACTACCAATGGAATTCCGAGGGGGTCTATCCAGAGCGAAGCTGTTTGCCGTACTATCGGTAAAACACAACCTCCTATTACACTTACATGAGTATCCTATACCCAAATTTATGAGAACTATGCTATTGTGCCCTCACAACGCGCACAAGTGTAATACTAGTCTTTTACGTATTTATCGATGTCCAATCTCGATAATACTCTAACTAGGGATATTTAATGATTAATCCTTTGTAGACTGATACTGTCTCATATCATCTCAATATAGGAATTAATCATAGAGATCTCCTATCACTTATACATCTAGGTGATCTAATCACAAATGATAAGAGAGCAATCTCCTTTGTCACATAGTTAATTTGTACAACAACACCATGATCTGTACAAATAGTGATGCCATGGGTCATAATTGTCCAACATTCACATCAACTTTGAGTGATGTGATGCAAGTCACTTTTTGAGTGATGGGAGTTGTTGAGAGCCATTAATGCCATTTTCCCTCTAAAGTTTTGTTTTGCTTTTTGGAAAAGTATATACCAAAACTTTGTGAGACTTTTGGTATTAGGTTTTTGAAAACAAAATACAACTTTCATTTTCTCTCTCTATTCTCTCCCTTGGCCGAATTTGGCCTTGTTTCTTCTTGGCCGAATGGCCATTGTTCTTGGCCGAATGGCCTTGAACTAGGTCGAATGACCTTCTCTTTTTCTCTCTATTTTGGGCGTGAACCTATGTAGGGAACGCCTTCCCTCGCGCAGCGGAAGCGGTTAGGCTCAGGAATCGGTCTTGAAAATTTTTTCTGTTCTTCCCTTGCTATGGCCGAATGTTACCAGTGATATTGCTGAAGTTTTGCACAAAATTTCAGCCCCGGAATAGTCCCGAAACAGCCCTTGAACTGCAGTGCAAAAACTGGACTGTTTTGGACATGTTATGGGCGCGTATGTTACCCAACTCTAGCTCTGATTTGCGCCCCTTGCAGGTCTGTTTCAGATCTGATTTTTCTCCCAAAAATAATCCTAATACAGGCCTTAAGAAATCCTAAAGTGTTTCCCAAAATCTCGAATGAAAATCAAACAAAACGGAGCTCCCTGAACCTCCCTGTTCTTGCGCAATTTAGGGTTCCTCAGGGAGTGGGGCCGTAAACTGCAGGGGTCGTTTGGGGATGATTTTCAATGTCACGAGGTCTTCCGAACTATGTCTCGACACTAACGGAGGGTAGTGTGGACTACACTCACAAGAAATCTCTAAACGGTTTAGAGAACGATCACACACACCGAAGAGAGATCTCAACGTTTGAGAGCTCGGAGAATGAGATGGAGGCTAGGGTTTTTTCCAATAGTTGTGTATAAAATTAAATCATAATTTTCTTTTATACTTATGGCTAATTTGTTTCATAAAACAAATCAACCACTAGCCTCCCAATAGGTGTAGAATTCGGCCAAGGCTAGGGATTAGGAATCCTTGTTTTATTTTGCTTCCAAAATAAACAAATCCTACTCCCTATAGTACTCCAAATTTTCGGCCAAGGGGAATATTATTTTGGATTTGATTTTGTTTCCAAAACAAACAAATCCTATCCAAAAATAAGTCAAAAATTCGGCCAAGGTAGGGTTTTAATTAGGATTTGATTTTGTTTCCAAAACAAACAAATCCTACTCCTTATCCAATAAGGAATCCTACCTTGGTAATAATTCTTAGCCTTATTAAATCATATCTTATATAATTTAATATTCTAATTTAATAATTATCAAATATAATTATTAATACTTTATATTAACTTTTAATATAAAGTCTCATGTGTGATATAATTAATAATATTAATCACATTAATAATATTGCTTTTGTGAGTATATAATTGGACCATCCAATTATCTTAGCTCCGTTAAAGTAAATCGAGCTAGCACGGGGACCAAGTGGACCTACGGTTCTGAGCTCCAATAATCTCGAAATATTAATTAAGCTCTTAATTAAAATTAACTCCGGGTTATTCCACTAAAAACCCGAAGTTGCACTCTCGTCACCGTAGATGAAATATAAGGCCGATCAAAGTCGGTGTCCACCAATATAGTCATTGCATATAAATTGATCCTTCACGAATATCTCGTAATTAGAGCTGGGTCATAATGTCTGTTATACCCTTCTAATTATTTTATCTTAAGTACCATTGATTCTCTAATTAACAATTTATTCATAACGGTTATGAATATTAATCTTTCCATTCGTAATAGAAAGACTTGAGCGCTCTAATCGTTCAAGTACCGAATCAATCCTTAAGAGAGATATTCATCTACTTCTCGCAAGAATGAGTGAATTCCATGTCTATATAAAACGTTCCCAGCTACATAACAGACTATGCCCCCAAAATACGTAGTTATTGGTTGGGTTTGCTACACCAACCTCACCTTTGTAAATCAAAGGACATATCCCGCCATGCAGGAGTTCGTAGTACACTCAGGATTAAGACCAATCCATATATGACCATCAAGTAGATTGAAATGACTTTCTTTGTTTAACGGATATTATAAGAATGTCATTTCTATCTGGGTCAAGTCCTATATGATCACATCATACAAGGTGCCTCCATTCTCATGTCTCTACATGGACGATCCGGATTAAGATCACCATCCAAATATAGAATGGACCGCAGCTATAGATAAACCATAAATAAAGCACCAGTTTGTTTGCTCTCTATGGACTATTTAAGATTACTAACTTCAGACTTGTATCCTCTGGTGCATGACACTCATGTACCAAGTCTTGAAGGTACATAAGTAATCTATGGTATTTATGAAGATATATAATATGCGAAAATTAAAACAAACAATTTGATAAATGAATAATGCATCATTTTATTTCTACGCAATAGAAACCGTTTACATCACATGTAGCTCTAGGGCATACATCCCAACAATCTCCCACTTGCACTAGAGCAAATGGGATATGTCTCGTAAACCTAGACCATCTAGGTGACCATCAAACACTTTAGCCGGCAAGGTCTTAGTAAACGGATCAGCAAGGTTCTCTGCGGATGCAATCTTTGTGACTATAACGTCGCCTCTCTGAACTATCTCCCTGATGAGATATGTTTCCTTTCTATATGCTTTCCCCTCTTGTGGCTTCTTGGTTCTTTGGAGTTTGCCACTGCTCCACTATTATCGCAATAGAGGGTGAGTGGTTTATCCATATCTGGAACAACTTCCAGATCTCCCAAGAATTTACGGAGCCAGACTGCTTCTTTAGCTGCTTTACAAGCCGCTACATATTCAGCCTCCATGGTGGAGTCAGCAATGCAAGATTACTTTATACTCCGCCAAACAATAGCCCTACCACCTAGGGTGAACACTGATCCAGATGTGGATTTTATAGAATCGACATCTGTTTGAAAATCAGAATATGTATATCATTTTTGGATCATATCCTTACCAGAATATACCAGCATATAATCTCTCGCTCTCTCAAGGTATTTGAGAATGTGTTTCACAGCCACCCAGTGATTCAATCCCGGATTTGACTGAAACCTACTGACTACTCCCACTGCAAAACAGATGTCCGGTCTCGTGCATAACATGGCATACATGAGACTACCAACTGCTGAGGCGTATGTGATATGTCTCATTTCCTCAACGCATTAAGGTGTCTTAGGAGACTGTTCCTTCGACAAATGAATTCCATACCGATAAGGCAAATTGTCTTTGAAAAATGCTATTTTTTGCATGAATTTTGATATTTTTTATGGAAAATGGGGGAAATGTCAAAATGTGCATATTTTTAATTTTGGTATCTTTATAGCACATATGTAATTGGTATCTCATTTAGATTTAAATTTTGCTTCTCCACTTTTTGATAATGTCAAAATGGGAGAAATCATTAGAAATGAGATTAAAACTTGTTTTACCCTCACCCTTGGATTAAGGAGAGTTATTGTACTAATGTGTTTGTCAAGTTTTGATAGAGCTATATTAAAGACAATCACACATTGAGGGGGAGCTTATATTGAGGGGGAGCAAAATCGTCATATTTGGACTCCAAGAAGCTCACAAGTATCAACAAGTTTTAAGGGGTTGTCATCATCAAAAAGGGGCAGATTGTTGGCGACTTGGTCGCATAAAAGGATTTTGATGACGTCAACGCGGAAGAAGACTTCGAAGTTCAAACACGAAGCAATACAAAAAGTGTCGAAGCATTGGGGTGAAGAGCGAGAATGTGAGACTTGCGGCAAATCGAAGATATATTGTGAAGTCTTAGCTTAGGATTTAATTTGTAAATGTGAATTGTAATATTCAAGTGCCTAAGCTCATAGGGACCATGCAAATTCACTTAGATGCATTAGGATCACGACAAAATGCCTTAAAACCTTCTAACTCTGCATTTTGGTCTGAGACCGGCATACCGGTCCCGTACCGGTGACCATACCGGCCAAGTAAAGCCTTTTGCATGCTCACTGGAACCGGCATACTCCAACCGGTCTCTATACAGGTAGTCCCAACGACTAGTTCCCTTACTGGAACCGGCATGCCCTAAACCGGTCTCCATATCGGTGACCATACCATCTAGCTCTTCATTGTGCAAACACTGGAACCGGCACGGACCATACCGGTCCTCATACTGGTTTCCATACCGGTCTAACGGCTAGTTTCTCTCAACGGTAATATATCCATTGGAGACCGGCATACCGGTACCATACCGGGTTACATACCGGTCTCAGCAGTGACTGCATGGACAGTTTTTATTTTCTATATAAATGAGTCCCAAATTCGTTTTTGCTTCTCTCTTACACCTTAATATCATTTCTTAGAAAGCAAAAATAAGAGTGTCTAAAATCTTCAAATACTTAAACACTCATCCAACCTCACACACATCTTCATTACATTTAGTGAGCTTATAACACTTGGGTTTGCAACTCACACAATCTTCTTAATATTTGTGAGTGCTCAAGTGTGTTTTAATTCTTTCTTAACAAAACACTTGTGATTTATGAAATCTCATTTGGTTGGGTAAGTTGTAAAGGTTGTGAGTGCACCTACGAACAAAACTCAAATTGTAAAAAGGTTCGGAGTGTGCCTTTGCGGAAAACTCTTGGTTACGAGTGAACCACGGAAAACTCGATTCTAGTGGAAATCTTCAAGCGAGGCTTTAGGGAGTGGACGTAAGCATATTTGGCCGAACCACTATAAATCACGGTGTCGTATTTATCTTTCCCTTAACTTTTACTTATTTGCAAGTTTATTTATATTTGTAGTATTGAATAGAAAACTAGCATATAGGTTATTATTTACAATAGAGAAAATTAACCTAAGAGCCTATTTGGTAATAAAAGCTTAAAATCGGTAAAGATTTTATAATTCCGCATTTGTAGCGATAGCCCAATTCACCCCCCCTCTTGGGTAGAGAGATTTCTTGTCGCTATTGCTTGTAGGGAATTTCACTTGGAAGCTTCAACATCCATGAAAGTTTTGAACTCAACCGATCAATTTAAGTCTTCCGTAACTTATTTTTGATTTTTATTCACACACAAATCACGCTTTGAGATCTCGTGGCATGTCTAGGACACTTACAAAAATACCCTACGGACATAATGACTCGGATCTCAGATATATATTTTTTTTTATACACACTTTCTTTTCTTTTTCCTTTTTTTTTTTCTTTCTTTTTTTATCCCATCGTTTTTTATGTGATTCCTCCAATTAAACTAGAGCACTGAATATTACAAGCTTTTCAATTACAGCTCATATATATATGTTACCATGCATATTGATAATACCTGTCAACTGAGCATATGAAGATCATTTTAGTCAGTTTTATGGTGAATTCACAAATTAAATAATTCAAAAGGAAATAAACAAAAATTAACTTATTTCGAAATAGATTGAGATATGTCTCAAGAATGAGAATTCCTTACACAGCTATCTCACAACAATTTCACCTGATTAATCAAATTATAAACACAAAAAAAATATATATATATTTTTAATTTTTATAAAAATTTTAATTTTTTTTGAATTTTTTGAAAATTTTTGACTAAAAATCAGATAAAAATAACACAAAAAAAAAATACTAGTCAACTATTCTCCTCCTCCAAACCTAAATAAGACATTGTCCACAATGTATTAAAAAGTAGAAGAAGTGTTTAGAAGATATCACATGCTTAGCGCGGATTTGACAGTTGCTCATATACAAAATTAATGATAAAGATCTAAATTCAATCTACGCTTCTTTCTACAATCGTTATCAGACCAAGTAAACTTGGAAACAGTGGGGTCGATTTTTGGTTCATAAGCTAAGAGTTGGTTGATTAATTCATCAATTTTTCTTACAGTTCAGAATATGTCTTTTACCGTTTTAGATATAAGCCCAAATTTGTTAGCACTGCAAGAAATACAAAAAGGAAATCGAAAAATTCATCCACATTAAATAGTCCAATGGGTTTCTCCATCTTTACCATTGTCGCGCCGTTCAAATAACTTGTCACAAAAATCATCATCAACAGTGTTCTGTACACAATAACTGCTATATTAAGTTCTTTTTAGCCATTAGATTTGAAGACATGATAAGTTCAAGGACTATATGAAGACATGTGAAGTTGTTAATGTCTTTTACAACAATAATCTTCAAGCATTTGGGTCCATGGTGTCCTTTGAAACAGAATAGTTTAGACTATCATTATTATTAGATATCACCAGAAAATAAATAAAACAATTATAAACCAACAAAAGAGTCATAAATTAGTGACAAAACTAATTATAAATTATCTATACTATGTGTTAAAATTGATTTTTGAGAATATATTACATATATTTTATGATTAATATTAACCGTCATCTCTTTATTTATCTATCATTTACTCATACAAATAAGAGCAATTCATTGAAATTTCTATGTTCTTACTTTCACACTTTAACAAGATTATTTTATTTATCGGACTTTTGACGATTATTTTACATGTTTTAACATTCTTTCTCCTTTTTGTTTTAGTTCCACTCACTGGGTCCATCAGGACTCACCTCCCCACTCACCAGTTTTGCAGGTTTCAATCTTTTGTTCAGACACGGTTCGTAGATGACGCAGACTTGGGACGGATTGGCAACATTGCAGTCACTAGTGGGTCGGTCTACCATGATTGGTTGTGCATCCATATAGGATGTAACAGTATTTTGTATGCATTGTGGGTCGTTGTATTAGTGTGCTATTTGTACAGTGTTAAATGATGTTACACCAAATGTTTGTATGTATATAATGTTATTGTTTTTCATATATTCTCACATTGGTACATGGTTTGAGTATATATATAAGTAATGCGTGTCGCATAAGAATGTGATTATTGAGATGGAAGGCTTAGGTAACAGTGGAGACTGTTGCATGCCGGTAACACCTCCAAATCGGGGATGTTACACTAGCATAAATAGAGGTACTCAACATTCTCATTTTCTTCAGCTTCCTCTATAAATATATCTTTTAAGAATTTGTGGAGGATCCTAACTCTTGTATGTTTTATTTTTCAAGTTTTGTTGTAATTTGTTTTTTTTCATTAATAAAATTATGAGTATTTTTATTCAAAACATGAATATCTAATTTCATTCTGATAGGGTAAAATATTATATTTGTTTTAAGTTTTATTAGTAAAATAAAATATTCAAAATTCTCTTTATCTAATTATTATTTTACTATAAGATTAATAGTAAAATATAAATAACCTTGAAAATAAATGAACTTCCTAGCTTCAAAGCTAAGTAGTTTAAATGAGGATTAATTAAAGATCACTACTTGAGTGATCCGATTCGGTCAAAAATTACTTTTTAGTGATTTTTGTAGGATATTAAGATTTGATTTTTAAATTATTGAAAAAATATTATGACAATTGAACATAAAACAGATTGCATTCAGAATTTCAAAGCATGATGAGATTATGAAACAGATCTTAAATTTTTTTTTTTTTTTTTGGTGTGCCACTTGTAATCCCTGTGATCCGGCCAGAAACATAAATAGAATATTGTGTGCACTCTCATAACAAAAACCCAACTGGTGAAGAATATATATATATATATATATATATATATATATATATATATCGTATCGTAGGATCAGAACCAAGTAAATGACAGATTTTACCTTTCAAAGGCTTCTTCTAATATGGCATGACTAGGAAAAGGATGATGACATGTTGGATGACAAAGCAATTAATCAAGAGTGCTGTAGAGGGCTTGAGGATAAAGCTCAAGGACTATATGAACACATGTGAAGCTCTCCCATTTTGTGTTCTTTACACAATAACTGTTCTTTTTAGCCATTAGATTTGAAGACATGATAAGCTCAAGGACTCTATGAAGACGTGAAGTTGTTAATGTCTTTTTTAACAATAGTCGTCAAGCATTTGGGTCCATGGTGTCCTTTGAAACAGAATATTTAGACTTTCATTATTATTAGATATCACCAAAAAATAAATAAAACAATTATAAACCAACAAAAGAGTCATAAATTAGTGACAAAACTAATTATAAATTATCTATACTATGTGTTAAAATTGATTTTTAACAACATATTACATATATTTTATGATTGATAATAACCAGCTTCTCTTTATTTATATATCATTTACTCATACAAATAAGAGTGAAAATTCGGGGTTATCCTAGGTTCTGACCCTATGCGGAATTACAAACAATAAGCAGGACAAGTCCTGTTACTGCTACTATGGAATATAAACAGGCAATTACCAAATCAACCAACAATAATTAAATCCACAATATTAATTTAAAGCGAAATATAAATTGCGGAAAATAAACCAATCACACAAAATTCAACACAATAATTTTGGTGACGAAGTGGAAAACTCTTCCGAGTAAAAAACCACTCCGGGTATAGGCTACCACCCGAATCCACTATATAGAGAAAAACTTACAGCGATGGTCAAGACCTATGGTGGCAACTCCACCGAATCAAGTACCTCAATACTGCAAGAACTCAAGGAACTCCTCAAGCCCGCGACCCACGGTTTTCTTCAGAACCTCTGAAGTCTCTGAGTAGATTATATCACCAATGACGACGGAACTCCGACTACCAAACTTCCTCCTAAAGAACTCTAAAGGCTTAGGGAATTTGGGTTAAGTTGTGTTGAAGGTTTGTCAAAGAAACATTCACACCATCAATGAAGAAGACAAGAAGATAAGAAGTCTTCAATGGTGGAATCAAAGAGAGTTGAAAGCTTTGAGAGGTTTTGGCTCAAGTAAAATATGCTTCAACTATTGGAGAATGTGGCTTAATGTTTGTTTATATAGGTAGGGCAAAGGAAAAGGGTTTCCTAGTCTTATTTTGGCTTAAAAACGTGTTTAAGAAAACCTACTTACGCAGGGACGTTCGAACGCATTTCAAACGCAACTCAAACGCAAAGTTTCTGCCTCAAAACCGTTCGAACGAAATGACGAACGCAACTCGAACGCGGAACGCGGACTGATTTTCAGGGGCAACTTCAAATGCTTGTAACTTTCTCGTCTCTTGTCCAAATCATGAGTTCTTTATATGTACACGATCGTCTTCGAGTCTACGTTCCAATGCAACTGACCTCATGTTAATTAGAGCTCTAAATATTCTGAAATATGCAAAAGAGTAAACGTCGCTCTGAAATCTCTATCTCATGTTGCCAAATACTTGTCCAATTGCTCCGAGATCTTCAAGACTCATTACAACTCAATTGAACTTGTTTTGTTACAGACATTGCCAATAAAAATGGAACTAACAATCTCCCCCTTTGGCATTCCGTGACAAAACACTACCTATTACAAAGACTACGGTAATAGACCCAAAAAGCAAATAGTCAACTGTCAACCATCAAAACAGTGACTTATTACAAATGGACTCGATCTACCACCTAACAAAGTAGTCTGGAAAATAATGCCACCGCAGCAACATACCTGCAACCTGAAACATCCACAAACAACAACATACAGTGAAAAGCATTGGAATAATCAAGTAAAACATAAAGCAGGTAAAAATCTCATGCATGAACAAGTAGAAATCTCTCTCCCCCTTAATCTTAACTCCCTTAAAACGGAGATATGTAAAAGATATTCTAAGACTCCCTCCTATATATTAAGGCTCTCCCCCTTAATATATTACTCTCCCCCTTTTTGTCACGAAATGACAAAGGGTAAAAGAAATAGGAAAAATAACAGGAGAACAGGAGGCAACACATGCAAGAGCATAAACAAACAGGAATTACTCCCCCTCACTAACAGGCACATACAGTTAGCAAAATAACACACATGAAGTAAATCAAAACTTAGAAAGGTGTACATGTAAGAAAAAAAATTTTGGTATGCAATAACATGAAGCACACTCAGGCACATACTGAGATAAATAAAAATCCTGTCAAAAACTGACTGAAACAGCATTTCAAGCTGATACAATGATACCCGGTCAGTATTCAGCTGTTTATGACATGAAACAATATGCATTATTTTAAATTTGGCTAAATATAACACTTATGCATATGACATAAACACCAAAGTATAGCAAGCACTTGCGTGAAAAAATAAAAGTGCATAACGAATCAAGGCTTAAAATCTTATTTTATGAGCTGGACACAGCCAAAGAAATCCGTCTCTAAACCAACCAAGTCCACAAAATAGGTGTTCAAACCCAGCACCACTAAGACCTGAAAATAAGCAACATTGGTTGCATGCTATAATGTTTACCCCATAAATATCATGAGCTCATATTTAACAACTCTTTCGAGTGAAGGGTTTTTGCCCTTATCTTTTGAATTTGGCCATTTTGGCTCTTTTGCACTTGAGTCTCATTTTTTTTTTTAAAATTTATTTCTTTTTACTTTGCAAAATGGGATAGCAAGGTCATCTAGTCAAAGGTCACACTATTTAAATGAACAAAGTATGATAAAAATTAGATTGCTATTCCAAAAACTCATACATGCGACCAAGCCTTGATAAAATAAAAACCGTGTATGTGAATTGCAAGCACAGGATATACTAAAGGTTTTTATCACACACACTCATCTATATAGAGCATCAAGAAAAATAAAAGCATATCATACATGCATAATCATATATCCTACATACCAGGATCACATGCACATGTTATTCATGCTCTAACAAACCATAAAAAAAATATTTTTGGTCTTTTTCAATTTCTATTTTTTTTTGTATTTTTCAGATTTTAACAAATAGAAATAAAGACACAAACAGGCTTGCAAAATATCCAATGGTACGTGGAGTTGTATCCCGAGTGCAGATCATACTACCGTCCATTCAGAATCGGCTATGAAATTTATGTCCGGGTTTCCATCCTATATACCAAGGGACATATAACAAAAACAAGACACACACACACCCATATGCTGTGAAAACAAAATAAGCGTGCAAAAACATAAAACACACGCACACACACATGCAATGGGAAAATAAAAGTGCATCATTTAAGAAGAGTTACACCGAAGTGCACTCTCATCATGTCCATCAGGACACGCAGAAGTAGATGGGAATTCATCTTGCTTCCTCACCCAAACCTTTCTAGGAACCTCTTCCACATGAGAGTTCCCAAATAACAAAGTAAATTTCTCACTCAAGAATTGAGCTTGTTTGGTTAGTGCAGAAACTTGAGACATTAGATTTGACGAATCAAATCTATGAGACACACTCTTAGGCCTTCTCTTTTGCTTGTGCAACATGAAGCACTTAGGCCTAATGTGTCCTGCCTTGCCACAGTGATGGCAAACAGGCACAAACCTCGGACGAGAGCGAGGTTTACCCACAGCACCTCTAGATCGAGGTTGGGTCACAGGACGAGGAATAAAAGGAGGAATAACATGACTATACTCAACAGATTTCTTGCCTAAGTCACGTTTAGCTGCTACAGGCACAGCTTTGGAAGAAGAAGCCTTATCACAGTTAGGCTCAGAAATAATTCCTAACATACGGTCCACCTTTTTATTCTCACTAGAAAATACAGACAACTGGGTTCTAGTATCTTCAAGTTTAGTCTCTAAAGCTAGGACCTTATCAATTAGACCCATATTCCTCTCCTCCAGGTCATCAACCATCAAAAGGCTTTGCTCAAATTTGGCTTGAGCTTCATTCTTTTCTAGCTCAACAGCTTTCAGCCTTTTATTGACCTCTATGTTAGTCTTCTTAATAGCTAAACTCTCATTAAACAGTTCAACATAAGCTACCTGAAGACTTTCCTCATCTACAGACTCATCAAGAGAGACTTCTGAATCATCATCATTAACCACAATCTCTCTCTCACCAGTCACACTAGCAGGAAAGGCCATATAATTGCCTTTAGAAGAATCATCACCTTCAGAATCACTAAGGGATGCTGCCAATGCTTTCTTGCCTTTAGCCCTGAGATATGTGGGACACTCGGATCTAACGTGCCCATATCCTTCACATTCATGGCACTGGACACCACGAGGTCTACTACCCATGTCCTCTCTAGACTCACTCCAGCTATGCCTACTCTCTCTAGGCTTATTCTCCATATCCCTATCACTTTTATGGCCACTCTTCTTAAGTTTGAGAAATTTCTTAAACTTCTTTGTAAACAAGGCCAAATCACGATATGTGATGGTATCAAAATTTAATGGTTGACTACGCTCCATAGCTAAAGGGTCAAGGATCGAGTTCAGGCTCTGATACCAATTGAAAATTCGGGGTTATCCTAGGTTCTGACCCTATGCGGAATTACAAACAATAAGTAGGACAAGTCCTGTTACTGCTACTATGGAATATAAACAGGCAATTACCAAATCAACCAACAATAATTAAATCCACAATATTAATTTAAAGCGAAATATAAATTGCGGAAAATAAACCAATCACACAAAATTCAACACAATAATTTTGGTGACGAAGTGGAAAACTCTTCCGAGTAAAAAACCACTCCGGGTATAGGCTACCACCCGAATCCACTATATAGAGAAAAACTTACAGCGATGGTCAAGACCTATGGTGGCAACTCCACCGAATCAAGTACCTCAATACTGCAAGAACTCAAGGAACTCCTCAAGCCCGCGACCCACGGTTTTCTTCAGAACCTCTGAAGTCTCTGAGTAGATATATCACCAATGACGACGGAACTCCGACTACCAAACTTCCTCCTAAAGAACTCTAAAGGCTTAGGGAATTTGGGTTAAGTTGTGTTGAAGGTTTGTCAAAGAAACATTCACACCATCAATGAAGAAGACAAGAAGATAAGAAGTCTTCAATGGTGGAATCAAAGAGAGTTGAAAGCTTTGAGAGGTTTTGGCTCAAGTAAAATATGCTTCAACTATTGGAGAATGTGGCTTAATGTTTGTTTATATAGGTAGGGCAAAGGAAAAGGGTTTCCTAGTCTTATTTTGGCTTAAAAACGTGTTTAAGAAAACCTACTTACGCAGGGACGTTCGAACGCATTTCAAACGCAACTCAAACGTAAAGTTTCTGCCTCAAAACCGTTCGAACGAAATGACGAACGCAACTCGAACGCGGAACGCGGACTGATTTTCAGGGGCAACTTCAAATGCTTGTAACTTTCTCGTCTCTTGTCCAAATCATGAGTTCTTTATATGTACACAATCGTCTTCGAGTCTACGTTCCAATGCAACTGACCTCATGTCAATTGGAGCTCTAAATATTCTGAAATATGCAAAAGCGCAAACGTCGCTCTGAAATCTCTATCTCATGTTGCCAAATACTTGTCCAATTGCTCCGAGATCTTCAAGACTCATTACAACTCAATTGAACTTGTTTTGTTACAGACATTGCCAATAAAAATGGAACTAACAAAGAGCAATTCATTGAAATTTCTATATTCTTACTTTTCGACTCTTCTTTCACACTTCAACAAGATTATTTTAGTTTAGATTTTATTAATTAATCCCAGTCCCACTATCAATTCAGCTTTAGCTACTATTTTGTCTTCTTCTTTGTCTTTTCTAAATAATAATAAAATGAATGATGATACACTCACACACATTCTTATTTAAAGTTTTACTAACTCTCTCACTGTAGCTACAGTGATTTACTGTACATCACTGTAGCTACAGTGAGAGAGTTTGTAACTCTTTAAGTAAGAGTGTGAGTGAATATATCATTTTTGTAATAAAATTATTGTCTGCAGGAATGTACGGCATCTGACAAATTGAAAATGACATACCACTAGACTTTTTAAAATAGACTATTGATATTGGGATTTGGATTTAAGATATGAATTCAATGAGTTTTTTTTTTTTTTTAAATGATTTGTGATGAATAATTATTAAATAAAAATTTATATAAAAATATTAATTATTCGTCGTTAGTATATGCACAAAAAAAAAAATGAAAATTGCGCATATTTAAACTCAATAGTGGGATTCATCTCTCTTCAAATAAGATGATTTAGTCCAACTGTCTAAAAACAAATAGTCCTTCGGCACGTAATTTGGAGATGTACAGTTTAGGATGTCATATTGAGGTTTTGAATTCGAATATAAGAAGTGTATTTTTTTTTATAAAAATTGGGATAATCGAGAATTTTACCAATTTCGTTTAAACTCGAAAATGATGATTTGACAGCGGGATTTTTAAAGATTAAAAAAAATGAGTCTAAAAACAAATAAGGCCAAATGGTCTTAAATCATCGAACAGCACAAAACTAAAACGATAAATTTGAACCAAGTACATCATAAACATAAAGAAAGCAATTTATTAATTAATTTTTAATTTAAAGTCAATCTCCAGGAGATTACATTATTAAAAAACACAAAAGCGATTACATAAGAGCTGCTCTTAGACCAAACAAAAGAGAAAGTGACACAAACGAAGATATTGGGCTCTCCAAAGTTGAGAAATTCTGAATAGAAATGAAGCAATCTATTTGTAAAATTCCATGACATAAGAATTGCGAACATTACATTCAAAGTTGACACCCTTAAATCCAGCTTCGATTGCCAATGCAGTGTACTCTTTTTTGGTTCGCTCCCTTCCTTGAGGAATTTGGATTAAGAAAATTGCATCTAAAATGAAGGAATCCCTTGAAGCCTCGGTATTCTCAGGCACTTCTGGCAAAGCTGAATTAATAACAAGTACCTTTCCATCCTCTGGAAGAGCTTTGTAACAATTCCTTAGTATCTTTATGCAATGTTCATCATCGAAATTATGAAGCATCCACTGCAAATTTGATAGATATTATAAACTTGTTATTGCTTACTCTCGGTATGATTTCAAGTAATTAATCCATGCAATTAATGAATGAAAATATCATTAACCTTCATTAAAATTGCATCTCCTTCTGGAATTTTTTCGTACATATCTCCACCAACATATTCCACGCCTAAAATACAAATAAAGTTATTTCTAGTGGTGTAAAATCAATGAATTAACAAAAATATAAGATTGCTTAAAAGTTTTTATTATAATAAATAGGATAAGATATGAAACATACCCGGATAAGATGGAGCATCATTTATAACATGAGGCAGGTCGAAATTAATACCCTTAATATGAGGGTGTTTGGAAATTATAGTGTTCAGGGTGATTCCTAAACCACCACCAACATCAACAAGCTGCTTAATATTTTCAAAGCCTTTGTACGACTCTACAATCTTATTGATTACAAAAGAAGTCTGGCCAATCATTCCATTGTTGAAAACTTCATTAAACCTAGAGTCAATGCCCAGGTAATCATAGAAATCCATTCCAAAGGCTTTATTAAACGAAAGTTCTCCTTCAAGAATCTGGTCTCTCAATAGGAACCTACAACATCGAAATATGATACAATAAGAGTAACGAAAGAGACGTCTTTTTTAAAAATACAGTGACTAAATAGGTTATAGATAAAAAAAAACTTAGGGACTAAAAGGGAATTTAGCGAAAGATGAACATACCAACCAGGCTTCATGACCTTGTCAAGAGACAAGTTCATATAGGGACGCATTGAGATGCCGTTTTGATCACTCACATAGTACTTGGCGACAGGAGCAAGACTGTAGAGCCTGACTCCGCCGATACTGAAAGAGCAACGAAGGATATTGAAGCTGACTAGAAGCCCGAGGACCCGATCCAACATCTTGGCTGCAGTTTCCGGATTTTTGGTGGGAATTTGAGCAACAATCTCTGAAGCAGAAAGCTCAGCACCAGGACCAGCTTTGTTAATGATCTCAAAAACATCCAGATTTACAACGGCTTGAAAAACCGCAGGCAGCACTATTGCACTTCCCAGTACCATGGCATATGAATATGCCTCTTCCTCCTCCTCTTCATTGGTCATTTTAGGTTTGGTGTTGGCGAAAGAACCCATTTGCTTATTTTTTTGCTCTTGTTTCTCTTTTTGCTTGCGTGTTTTGCTATTGAATGTTTCAAGGGTGCATCTATATATAGTGAAAGTATTAGGTAATGACCTCATCAGCATGTGATTAACACTAAAAATGAGCATTCACACAATTGGACTCGTGTGGGTTTGTAAAGATATATGCGTAATTGTAAATAAATATTAGCTCGCTTGATTAATATACTCATATTTGATATAATAAATTTTAAGTTTGATTCTTTAGAATGATGTGAATATATCATGTAATTATTAATATTTGGATTTGGTTATATTAATTTATAAGTCTTTTTCTCATGATTTTTAATTATGATTCTATCCGACTAAGGGTTAATTCTCTTTGGGACCTAACCAATAATAATTCAACAAGCAACAGCTAGTATAAATAAAAGTGATAGGACATTTAAATCTCTTCTTTGTTTATACTATATATATATACTAGTTTTTGCTCGTGCCTACGGCACGGTGTTACAGAATTAAATGATTTTATTTTTTAATTAAATGATGCCCGTGCCTACGGCACGGTGCACGATGTTACAGTATTTGGCTCGTGCCTACGGCATATTGTTACATAATTAAATGATTTTATTTTTTAATTAAATGATGCTCGTGCCTACAGCACGGCACAGTGTTACAGAATTAAATGATTTTATTTTTTAGTTAAATGATGCCCGTGCCTACGGCAAGGTGTTACAGTATTTGGCCCGTGCCTACGGCACGGTGTTACAGAATTAAATGATTTTATTTTAACTTTCTATTTTTTAATTTGAAAATTTGAAAATTTTGACCCTTTCCATCAATCAATTCACTCTATTTCCTCCAATTACCAATGAAATGATCTGAGCCGTTAATTAAGCCACATAAAGAGAGCCGTTGGATGCACTTTCTTTCCTCCAATACCATTCTCCTTTATTATATAGATATATATATATATATATAACACACACCTTTCTTAAAAGTTATTGGGAAAAAAAGGATACATGCCTAAATGCTTTGAATTTGAATGTCACTCGTGGTTAATTATACTGTTAGAACATTTTATTCTAATTATGAGCTTATATTAATTGTGATACAGGTTTTAATCTAAACCGTTAAGATAATTGATTTTGTAATAGAAACTATAAAGCCCAATTGTTTGATCTAATAAAGTGGGCTGCAACTCTATATTATTTGATATATGGATATTAGAGCGGACTTCCAAAGTGTTATGGGCTTTTGATGGGTGAACTTATTACACTCCACAAGTTAGTGAGCTAAGGTATCACTCTCACTCCCCTACATAACTTACTCAATAAGCTTCTTTTGGACGACTCTGGACATTTCTCTCTCTTGTTGTGAAATTGCATTATTAATGCATTATTGGATGTAATGTGAATTTTATTTGAAAGCTTCACATCTCATCATCATTCACTATATATAATGCACATGCTGGGCTATTGCTATATGTGTGTGAGATTGCCGTGAGCAATCAGAAGGAAATTAATTAAGGCAGAGAGAGAAATTGAAGCACAAGCAAATAGCTTCATAAGGTTTGGAGAATTAAGGAATAAGGAAGTTTAATCAGGACGAGTAAGTTTCTCACCATCAAGAAATGAGGAGCAGAGCGCGATCTCCTCAGTGCAACTTTTCAACAGATCTACAAAAATTTCCGCTGCAGATATGGATTTTAAATTAGGTACGATCCCTTAATCATCCGATTAATTCTTTAAATTGTATTCTAAGCTCTTGTGTTAAAGGTCCTGTTGTAAATAAATCCTAACATGTGGTATCAGAGCTTTAAGAACACAATCTTAGAATCTATGGATTTTTCATAAAGTTGAAGAAAAATCTGATGAATTTTTCGGATATATTTTTTATTAGATCCATATTATTTTGATATGTTGATTTCGTTGTTATTAATTAATCCAATTTTTTTTTTAAGCACATAAGGTTATTGGATTAATTATTATAACATATATATGAATTTTGGGATTTAGGAAAACTGAAATATGGTGATAGAAGTCCAGATCTAGAAGATCGGATCATATACTGAAGGGAACTTTTAAAATTGTGTTTGTTGAAATTGAATTATGCAATTTTGGCTGATGAAAGCAATTTGCTCCTGCATAATTGTTGTTGGCTTTAAAAGTCAAATAAAGGCAGCAAACAAATTATAATAAAATAAAAAATTGATTAAAGTGTGTGATGGGTGGCTTCTAACAGCTTCCTTGCGTAGCTTCATCGTGCATATGGTGCAAGCGCGATGAGGTTCATTTTTGATTAATATCCATCATGCCCCTGGTTAATAGTATAAAGCCCCTGCTATTATATTTTTTGATTCCTGGATTTCATTTTAATTTCAGTTTTATCCCAAAATTTAAATATAAAGTCATATATTTATTTTGTGTGTATAATTTAATAAAATTTGTTATCTCATAAAGTTTTATTTATACATGGTATAAAAATTATCACTTGTTAGAGAAAATTAATTGTCTCCCATAAAATAAAATTTCAATGCAATTAATTTATTTGTGACATAGAAATAAATATAAAGAATTAATTTATCTCATAAATTTTGTCACAATATTCAGGAATGTAATTTTATGGACAATTCGGCCCCTTGTCTATAAAGAATAAAATTACATTATAAAAATTATTTTACAAGATAATACAAGGTGTATCCCGGTGTGAGAATTGCTTATGAGTTTAGTGGAACTGCAGCCACCAAATTGACATTTTTCACTTTAAACCTTGTAAAATTACTTGAGTACTTGAAATATCATGCTCATGAAAACATAACTTCCGAAGTCAAATCCCAAGTATGAAACATAACATGGAAAAACTCATGAAATCTATACTTGTAAATCTGTTGTAAACCCTACACCAGTATCGTGGCCTGGGAGGTGAAACCGAATTAACGAGAACCTAGTACCACATAAGCAAGTGGATTACGTAAATGAACATAAGTCTAAGAGGACTTCAAGAACCATTAGACATATAGAGCATACTCAAGTAGCTAAACATGGGGGGGGGGGAAAGGGGGCGACACTCTGCTAGTATTTGAAATCATTTTTATTAATTGTATAATTGAATCGGGAATACTCTAAGTCATAAATTGTAAACTTGTAAACCATAGTTATGTAAAGTGTCAAACTTGAAAACACAATCTTGAAAATCAAACATAATCTTGAAAATCAAACATAATTGTAATGATGATTGAAATGAAACATATTTTCAAGTAGTGCAATATGTAAAAGTAACAAGTCAGAAACACGATTATATAAGTCCAAATCTTGATACTCATGTGAAACTTAAATTTAATTCATAAAAATATTTGAAGTCAAAAAACATGAAAATAATAATATCCACTCACAGAGCTAATGTCAATCCTACAATTCGTGATATCGTGTGGAACTCAAATCTATGAACATAAGGTCGAAATACTATTAGAATAACATTTATGATTCTAAATATATGTGTGGATAATGCATGTACTAAAGTCGACAAGAAAGCTTGAGGGGCTATCTGACATTATATGACGAGATTGAATTAAATGATAGCAGGTTCTAAGCTTGGCTTTGTGTCACGATGCCAAGCTGAAGCAGTTCGCATCACGACGCGACTCAATCTGCTTCACGGAGCACACATAACATGACTCAGGTCAAAGAGTTATATTTAGGATCGTATTACGACACAACCCTATATGCGTCGCGACATGCACCCAATGAATCAGGTCAGAAAGCTGCATTTTGGGCCGCGTCGCGACACAACTTTTATGCGTCACAACTCGAGCCCGATAACAGGACAGCTCTTCATCACTACATTGACCATTCCTTAGGCAAAATCAATTCCACCATATTACCACATACAACATGAATACCCCCAAAAATTCATCATGCCTATTTCCACCAAAACCACATGGGGATTTTATAGCATCAACAAACCCAAACTCAAAGGTTTCTTACTCAAGTCATTACAGACACAATTATGAAAGTAAGCACAATGAAGGCATGGCCAACTCTCCAATTGTCTCTATCATGCTAAATGGTCATGAATCTAGCTTGAGAATTCCATAGGATTACAAGTTAAACTTTAGGGATTATGCTAGAATGCACACAAATGAATAAAGAAAAAGATGGGAGACTTATTTAGTTCTAAAAGCACTTAGATACATAAAGCACTCTCAAAACTCTATTTATTTTCACTTGCAAGAAGAAGCAACCAAATGAAGAAGAAATAGGAGCTAGGGGCGTCGGTTTTTGAGGGAGATGAAGAGGGGATAAGACAAAGCAATAATGGCCACAATTGGTTAATATTTCAATTAAAAAAAAATATATTATAAATAAAGCCCTATTATTAACTTTCTTTAAATTTTCTTCACATTACAGTGGGCTCAATTGAAGGCCCAAATATGACTTAGTTCCATACCAATTTGGAAAAATACTTAACATGAAAGTTGTAGTTATATATCTAAGCTCTCCAACACCACCATGACATCACTGAAATGGATAATGCCATGACTCAAGATATGGCGAAAATACTAAACAAAGATGGAAGTTGTGATGAGGGTTATGTAAAAAGGGTATTGATATTGAAAAACTATTCGAGTCAGTCAGAATGAATTTCAAAAATATTGAACCCTCTAATACTTAATTTACATGCATGATAATATTTCATGCATGAAAAAATAACCATGATAAATATGTCATGATAATTGTGATGTTACATTCATCATCATTACATTTTTCTAATTAAAATATATAAATAACAATTCTTTGAAAGTTCACTGTTCTTGCTTTCAAATTTCGGTACCAATGATATTTAATCCTATGAAGCAACCACCTACCCAACAAAATTATTCTACTTTAAATTAGTATTATATAACTAATATTCATTTCCTCCTTTCCATTGAAACTTTCCTGTTCCCTTTAACCTACCTTATAACTAAAATGTGTTTATTCTGTTGGCGACTTGGTCGCGTAATTGGATTTTGATGATGCAACGAGAGTGAAGACTTCGACGTACAAACACGAAGCAATACAAAAAGTGTCGAAGCATATGGGGTGAAGAGCGAGAATGTGAAGACTAGTGGCAAATGAAGTAATGATTAAGAGCTTAATATAATTATAAGTGAGTTTATTAAAATGTTTCAAAGCTCTTAGGAATCATAATTTTGTATCACTTGCATTTAAAAAGGCTTAGAATGCCAAAAGAATCATTTGCATTTTATTTGCACCAAAATGAACTTCATGCACAAGTGCATCGGTAAATGATCTTCTAAAAACTATCAAATGGTTGAATTAAACTTCAAATGATATACCATTAGATATATATGTGTCTCTAGTTTTCCACGGTTCAAACGGAACACAAATCCGATGTATAGACTTTTTCTAGAGCCTTTTTACTAACATGTTCAGATGTGCGTTTTCTGCATACATGTCACATTAGAAAAATTCCATCAAATTCATATTAATGTTTTTGGAGCTGAAATTTTTACAAAAGCTAGGTATATGTGTCTAGTATATGTAGAAATTTACGGATCATGATTTAGAATTTTCTAGAGAAAGGTATGGCCAAAATACCGAGTGCCGTCAGTCTTGACTGGTCATCAGAACCGGCATACCGGTCTCAAAACTGGCATACCGGTCTCTGTAACCGGCATACCGGTTCCAGAGGTGCCAACGGTCATTTTTTGAAGCCGTTA
This sequence comes from Zanthoxylum bungeanum, assembly GCA_019454045.1. Classification (NCBI taxonomy): domain Eukaryota; kingdom Viridiplantae; phylum Streptophyta; class Magnoliopsida; order Sapindales; family Rutaceae; genus Zanthoxylum; species Zanthoxylum bungeanum. The sequence goes on along the minus strand of SKCR01019126.1, from coordinate 11,009 downwards.
GATCGGCATACCGGTCCCAGAACATTAAAACGGCTATATAAACGGCTAGTTTTGTGCAAAATCTATAAATTCATCATTTTCCTCACTTCTAACACACCTCTTGCACATATATTCATCATATAATCATGTCAAAACATTCTTGAGAGTTTATAACCATCTTCAAATCATTTTACACTCTCTACGTTTGGAAAAGCTCATATTTCATTTCATATTCATATTAGTGAGTTTTGATCATTTGGGTAACCAACTCACAAAATCTTCTTTATCATTGTGAGTGCCCAAGTGTGTGTTTTATAATTTCTTTATCCAAACACTTGTGATTTGTGAAATCCCATTGTTTGGGTAAATTGTAAAGGTTTGTGAGTGAGCCTACGAACAAAACTCAAATTGTAAAGGTTTGTGAGTGAGCCTACGAACAAAACTCAAAAGTGTAAAAGGTTCGGAGTGTGCCTTTGCGGAAAACTCTTGGTTACGAGTGAACCACGGGAAACTCGATTCTAGTGGAAATCTTCAAACGAGGCTTGGGGGAGTGGACGTAGGCACGTTTGGCCGAACCACTATAAATCTCGATGTCGTATTTCTCTTTCCCTATACTTTTGTTTATAGCCAGTTTATTTATACTTATATATATTGAATAGAAAACTTGCATATAGGCTATTAATTGGAATATAGAAAATAACCTTAAGTCCCCACTTGGTAATAAGAGCTAAAAATCGGTAAAGATTTTTTAATTCCGCATTTATAGCGATAACCCAATTCACCCCCCCTCTTGGGTATAGAGATTCTTTGTCGCTATTACTTGTAGGTACTTTCAGTTGGTATCAGAGCCAGGTTTTCTCAAGAAAGACCTAACCGTCCGAGATTAGATCATGGCATCTACAAGCAACTCGTCAAATCTTGCCGAGGGATTTTCAACGACTAGACCTCCGTTTTACACCGAAACAGACTACAATTATTGGAAGATGAGAATGTTGAATTATCTCCTTGCCATTGATCTGCAATCCTATTTGGTTATACACACGAGGTGCAAAGGGGCCAACGAAGAAGGATAGTAATGGGGGGGTTGATATCCAAAACCGAGCTTTGAATGGGATAGTGAGGATATAAAAATAGCCTCACAAAATGCTAAGGCACTCAATCAACTCCTATGTGCCATTGATCGGGATCAAGTAAGCAAGCTTCTGGAATGTGGAAATGCATATGATTTATGGAAGTCTTTGGAAATGGTCAATGAGGCACAAGCCAAGTGAAGGAATCGAAGATCAACGGGTTCATGTGCGAATTGGATAATTTCAAGATGGAATCCGGGGAAGAAATTGATCACATGATTTCGAGGTTTACGGTCATCATCAATCATTTGGGAGCCTTGGGAAAAGTCATCGGGACATCGGATCAAGTGAAGAAAATCTTGAGATCACTCCCGAAAGAATTTAGAAGCTACACCTCCTCCATTAGAGAAGCAAACAACATAAACACATTGAAGATGGATGATTTGGTCGGCAAATTACTTGAGTATGAAATGGAGATCAAGATGGATAAAAAGGAGGAAGATGAGAAAAGAACAAGAAAGTCTTTGGCCTTAAAAGCGAGAAAAAAAGGACGACTCAAGCTCAAGTGATAGTGACAGTGATGATGAGTTGGCTCAAATAAACAAGAGCTTCAAAAGCTTATTAATTCGTAAAGCTCAATGGAAAATCAAAGGCGAATGAAAAGAAAGAAGAAGAGAAATGGCGCGAAAGAACAAGAAAATTGTATGTTATGAATTCAACAAACCAGGTCATATAGCCACTGATTGCCCATTGAGATAATGAAAGGAAAATCAAAGAAAAAGGCATTGAAAGCTAATTCAACTTGGAGTGATAGCGATTCAAGCTCATCCGAGGAGGAAGAGGTAGAAGTCAACGATAAATCAATAGCATTCATGACTATCACGGATGAGGACTTCCACTTTGAAGTGAAGATGAACGCGAAGAAGAAGAAGGTACACAATTCTCAAGACTATAATAATTTACTTAATACTTTTAATAGCTTAAAAGAATTGTGTGATATGCTTAAAAAGAAATTAAAATTAGTTAAAAATGATCATGCATGTTGTATGGATAAAATTCATGTTTTAGATAATGAGATTATTTGCTTAAAGGCCAAACATGAAAAGGAAATTGCATGCTTAGATGATGAAAATGCATGTTTAAAATTTGAAAGCTAGAACTTGAAAATGCCATATCTAATATGCCATCTAGCTCTAAGACATGCGATTGCGATTCTATTTTGAATGAAAATGTCTTATTAAATACTAAGATTGTAGATTTGCAAAACATACTTAGCAAATTCACATTGGGACATAAACATTTTAATATGCTTATTGGATTCAAAAAATGTGCTTTTAAAAGAGAAGGATTAGGATATATGCTTATATTAAAAGAAAATTTTTGAAGAACTATTTTGTTAAGGCATCCGATTCTCATGCTAAAAATGTTATGAATGAAAATGTCACATGTCATGCCTGTAATGAAAATGGACATAAAAATTTTTGAATACATGTACAAGAATGTGATTAAGAAAGCATGGATTCCTCAAGGAATCAAAATTAACCCCAATAGACCAAAAAAATTTGTTTGGGTACCAGAGTGTAATTGATAAATTCATAGGGAGAGCTTTGGGAATAGATCCTTCAGAGAATTGCAAAATTGATCTCAAAGGCTCAAAGAAATAAGGAATCGCAACGGTAATAGGTAATCTCCCTATTCACGGAAACATTGGTACCGTTTCCTTTAATTTACATATGTATGCATATTTTATATTGGTAAAAATATTTTTGAAGCATACAAAGTGATTAGGCAATGTACTTAACTTTCTATTGGTATCAATTGTTCATTTGATATCATTAAATGCCTAAATCATACATTTAAACCTCTTTTTCATATCAATTAGTATCACATTGAATTTATTGAGTTAAATTACATATATGTGATCATTTGATTAATTTTGCATTGAAAATGACTTTGCCATGTAACATAATTGAATAATCATGAAAAACATGGATTTTGATTGTTTAGTAATTGGTAAGATATTCATAAGAAGACAATCATTAAAACGCATTGAAGTCATTGATTTTAATTGGTATCATGATATATAATGACTTATTTGATATCACAATTAGGGAGAAACAATGCTTAAAATGATATGATATTCAATTGGAATCATTGATATAAAATATTAATTGGTATCATTAGTACATAATTTTTTAAAAAATTACATTATCCATCTTATGGCAAAAAGGGGGAAATGCCAAAATGTGCATATTTTTAAATCTTGGTATCTTTATTGCACATATGTAATTGGTATCTCATTTAGACTTAGATTTTTTTACTTTCTCCACTTTTTGATAATGTCAAAGGGGTAGAAATCATTAGAAATGAGATTTAAAACTTTGTTTTACCCTCACCCTTGGTTTAAGGGGGAGTAATTTTACTAATGTGTTTGTCAAGTTATTATAGAGCTTTATTAAAGACAATCACACATCGAGGGGGAGCTTATATTGAGGGGGAGCAAAATTGTCAAATTTGGACTTCAAGGAGTTCACAAGTATCGACAAGTTTTTTAAAGGGTTGCCATCATCAAAAAGGGGGAATTGTTGGCGACTTGGTCGCGTAATTGGATTTTGATGATGCAACGAGAGTGAAGACTTCGACGTACAAACATGAAGCCATACAAAAAGTGTCGAAGCATATGGGGTGAAGAGCGAGAATGTGAAGACTAGCGGTAAATCGAAGATAATGATTAAGAGCTTAATATAATTATAAGTGAGTTTATTCAAATGTTTCTTTTTTATAATAATAACTCTTGAAAGAATAGTTCCTGGTTTGCTTCTATATCCATTAAAATGCCTTGATTCAGAGCTTTACAATTTCTTGAAATTCAAACATAGCACTCAAATGGGATTTAAATTTGGTACTGAGTTGATTTGTGATGAGTTTTTTTAATAGATTGAGTGATAGTTATTGGTTATAAGAATTTATATATAATTGAATCTAAATTATTTATAAAAAACACGTGTGGCAAAAAATTATAAAAAACTGAGTACAGTTCTGTCATCAAAGTGATCCAATTTTCTAGTTTTTCAACAACTTGAAAAGAAAAATAAAACATCTATAAGATATTTAACTGTGGGATCCTACCATGGATATTTGATCTCTTTCGATATGATGAGCAAATTAAGCTTTTCATTATCCTATAACCAGCAGAAGATATGACATCAGGATAAATTTTAGAATGCAATAGAGCTGTCATTTATGCAATAAATAATTTAATCCAATAAATTATCATGCGTGCTAATATATTAACAAAATTATTAAATAAATAATAATTGAATTATATATGTCATTTATTTATTAATTAATGATATCAGGTCACTCATATCAATGTTGCTTGTACCAAAAAAACTACTTGACATCGGGGCTTATAAACTATCATAAACAAGATTATTTTGCTTTAAATGTATGTGTGCAAACACTAAAACAAATGGCCAAGTGATCCAGTTGTTCAAGTTGTTTCAAAATTTTTTTCCTCTTACACAAGCTAATAAAGATTTTCTTGCTCTAAAGTTGGCGTGATGGAAAGTTGAACCCACAACACTAAAGGAGTTAATTAAATTAGAAGTGATATCATCGTGGAACAGTGGAGACTGATGGCTGGCTAGAATATTAATTTTTTTTTCAAAATTAAGACCATAAATATAATAAATTTCAATTTTTAAATTATTATATTTTTATATTAAGTGGCCATTATACAAATAAATGTGTCTTGCATAAACAAGGTTTTTTATCTGTGCCGCTTAAGTCTGAATCAGATGATTTAACGGTGTGGTTTCCGACGTTTAACGATGGGTTTTCCATGTTGTCTTTACTGCAAAATGCAAAATAGATTTATATAATAAATAATAACCAAAAAAAAAATGAGCACACCGTAACCCAAAACAAATAAACAAGGTTATTTAATCATATACGGTTAATATCATGCAAGACTTAAATCTTAAATTTTTGACACAAACTTCAAATCATTGATTTGATACAATATAATGATAAATATTGAAAATCAAAATTATATTTAACGATATCAATTCATTTACCATAAAATTTTTTTGGAAATTCTTCTAATATTATTTAAAGAATGGATATGTCTTTTGGATGGGAGGGTGCACGGGAGGGGCATAACCCTTTGGAGGGTTGCGCCCTAACTCAAGGGGTGCCCTTAAGGCACCCTTCCATGCCTTTATAAAGGAGGCTCCATGTCCAATTTCAAATATAGAAAAAGCATCTGAATTACTTTGAGTCAATTTCCATTATTTTTAAAGAGAGGGTTCCACCACATTCAAAGTTCAAACACTTATTAATGAGTGCTCCTTGAACAAGAAGTATCCAAGGAATCCTGTGAGAACATTGGCCATTTCGAATCCGTAGAGCACCAGAGACGGAGACTAATAGTTCTTAAGGATAGAGAGATCTCGACTTGGATTCATCATCACATTTCCAAGTTTTCTTAAGTTTTCAAGTTTTAGGGTTTTCATAGTTTGATTGGATTTTCTGGTTTTAATCTATTTGGTTGCATGTTAGTTTCTATTTAATGACACAAATCATACAACAAACTTAAGAACTTATTATTTAGTATTGTTAAATAGAAATTTGCATGCTTAGATAAGAAAATTTTCTGGTAAAATACCGTATGTGCATGAAAAATAAGTCGGGCGTTCGAACGCCCGACGAACGCGAAGGTAAAAATCTGAAATCTCGTAAAATGTTCGAACGCATCTTCAAACGCAACTCAAACGCAAGCCTTCTACCTAAGAACATTCGAATGCGTATTCAAACGTAAATCGGATGCAGACCTTCTGGCTTAGTTCGTTCGAACGAGTCATAAACTCAACTCGAACGCAAACTCTCTTGAATTATTCTGTTCGAATGCGTTCTTGAGCGTTATATGAATGTGAACTCTCTGGAACACTTCATTCGAACTCATTCTCAAACGTAACACGAACGTACACAAACTGGACAGTCTCGTTCGAACGTAGATACGAACTCGACATTAACGAATTTGTCCTGGAATTGTTATAAACTGCAACGACTTAGATTAATTTAAGTATTAATAATATTAACTTAGTAAATAATATACTGAATCACAATAATCTTGGAAGTATAGATTTAAGTTATTATTAGATTGTTCAATTATCACAAGCATACACATAGTGATAAAGTTGAAAACTGATCGTATGTTGCATATTTAGTTGAGAATTTAAAGTGTAATTTTACACAAGTAATTCCATCCAATCTTGTTTGACATATATCTACACATATCAAATTTTGAATGTAAAAGTGAAAATGTATTGCTGAGTTTGAATTGCTAAGAGATTCTACTGAGAATGTATTTAAAGGATATTCTGTCAAAAAGACGATAAGAGCCTAAGTGGTCCGGATTTTAGTGGTTATCCGAACCCCCCTCGTCCTCTGGGAATATTCCTTAATTTACTTTTCATAAGAAACTTTGGTCGAAATTCAAGGACTTGTGTCTATTGGTATATCTATACAATAGAACAACTAGTGGATACTTGGTATCACTTAAAAATATTATTTGTTGATCGTGTGAAATTTGTCTTTTGTAGACTTGTTGACCCCTTTTCGTTTTCCAGTTACATATGGATAGCATAAACATCACGTACCAATCTCCCATAGAGAAAAGCTAGATAAAAGTTTGGTGGGGCATACTTTAACAGTGGCAGAGCAAAATGCTGTTCTACCTGATAACTCTTCAATTGGCTAATTTCCTCAAAGATCCTCTGGGTCCTGTGGAGGGTGAATCAGAAACAACCAAGGAACTGTGAGAATAGACATAGCTGTCTAGAGACTTCTTGTGCAAGAACTACCATTTGGGCGGACTTGACAATACCATTTACAATGTGTACCAAGGTATGTCTTCTGCGAAGATTCTCTGGGAATCTCTCGAGAAGGAATACAAAATCGAGGATGTTGGACAAAAGAAATTTATCGGGTAGGTTCCTGGACTACAAGATGGTAGATTCAAGGACGGTGATGTCTCAGTTGGGTGAACTACAGTGATCATTCATGAAATACTGGATGAAGGTATGAAACTCTGTGAGACGTTTCAAGTTGCCACCATAATTGAAAATTTGCCTTCATCATGGAAGGACTTCAGGAGCTATCCGAAACAAAAAGAAGCAGATGAGCCTTGAAGACCTTGGAGTTCGATTGAGGATCAAGAGGACAACAAGAAGTCTGAGAAGGCAGCTACAAGACTATGAAGTAAGGCCAACATCGTTGAGGGTGTAAAGGGTAGCAAAAAGGGAAAAAATAGTGGAGCTGATTCTTCCTAGGCTAATAAGAAGTTCAAGGGGAAATGCTACAACTGTGGAAGAGCGGTCATGGCAAATGACTACAGAAATAAGAAGTCTCGGGACAAGGACAAGAAAAAGAAGATTGAGGCCATGTCGCTAAAGATGAGAAACTGACTGATGAGATCTCAGAGATGAACCTATCAGTAGTGTTAACCGAAGCCAATATAGTTGGGAATCCGAGAGAATGATGGGTAGACAGGGGGTTACTCATCATATCTGTGCAGATAGCAAGATATTTTCCTCGTATAAGAAAGTCGATAGCGGTGATCATCTGACACTGGGAAATCGTCTACCTCTCAGGTGGTTGGACAAGGCACAATGGTTCTGAAGATGACATTCGGAAAGAAGCTTACATTGAAGAATATATTGTATGTTCCAGATATTCGGAAGAATTTGGTCTCGGCTCTCTCCTTAGTAAAGCTGGTTTTAAGCTTGTATTTATTTCTGATAAATTGTAATGACTAGGAATGACATGTATGTAGGAAAATGATACCTCACTGAAGGCCTTTTCAAACTAAATGTAATGACTGTCAATCGTGCTATTAATAAAGCTAAAATTTTCTGCTTATATTATTGAGTCACAAAATGTATGGCATGGGAGGTTAGGACATGCTAATTATGATACAATGCGTAAATTAATTAACATGGATCTTATACCTAAATTTGAAATTGATAGCCAACATAAGTGTGAGGCATGTGTTGAAGCAAAAATGCATAGAAAACATCATTTCATTCCATAGAACGCAGTTCTGAACCCTTAGAACTTGTACACACTGACATGTGTGACATGAATATTGTGCAAACAAGAGGCGGTTAAAAAGTACTTTGTCACTTTTATCGATGATAACACAAGATTATGTTATGTGTATTTTCTGAGGAGCAAAGCTGAAGCTATTAGAGCTTTATACACTATAAGAACGAAGTTGAAAATCAACTTGGCAAGAAAATCAAAAGAATCAGAAGTGATAGAGGTGGTGAATATGTTTCATCATTCGGTGAATATTTTTCTGTGCATGGAATTATTCATGAAACCACTGCTCCTTATTCTTCTCAATAAAACGGGATTGTTGAGCGTAAAAAAATGAACGTTAAAGGAATGATGAACGCCATGTTGATAAGTTCTGGTTTACCCTAGAACTTCTGGGGGAAGCCTAGCTTTTCGCAAACTACGTTCTAAACAAGCTTCTTCACATAAGATTGGACAGACACCATAGAAGTTGTGGAAAGGTCATGTACCTTCTATAAATACCTAAAGTGTAGGGGTGTGTTGCCAAAGTAATGGTTCCTAAACCTAAAACGGTTAGAATATGACCCGAAACTGTTGATTGTATATTCATTGGATATGCTCACAACAGTAGTGCGTATCGATTCTTGGTACACAAGTCTTGAGATTCCTGACATCAATCTGAATATGATAATTGAGTCAAGGAATACGAAATTTTCTTAAGAGACGTTTCCTTCTAAGGAAAGCTAAAGAACATAGTCTCTAAAAAGAATGATTGACACTGTCAAGGACAGCGATCAGGTTCACCAAAAATCAGATCAACGTGCAAATGTTGAGACGGTCGAACCTAGATATAGCAAAAGAGCTAGAACGTCTAAGTCGTTTGGTCCCGATTTTCTGACATACTTGTAGAAAAAATGAGCCTCAAAGCTATAAAAAAAGCTATGTCTTCTCCGGAGGCACCTCTGTGGAAAGAGGCTATTAACAATAAGATTGATTCAATCCTACAGAACCATACTTAGGAGTTGGTTGATCTTCCTACAGGGTGTAAGCCACTGGGCTACAAATGGATAGTCAAACGAAAGATGAAAACGAATAGATCAATAGATAAATACAAGGTAAGACTTTTCATAAAAGATATAGACAAAAGGAAGGCCTTGATTACTTTGACACCTATTCACCGGTCACTCGTATCACATCGATAAGAATGCTCATAGCTATAGCAGCTATATTTGGTCTTGAAATACATCAAATGGATGTAAAGACGGCATTCTTGAATAGTGAATTGGATGAAGAGATTTCCATGGAACAACCAGAAGGGTTTAATGTTCATGGACAAGAACAGAAGGTGTGCAACTTGTAAAATCCTTGTACGAATTAAAACAAGCACCTAAATAATGGCATGAGAAATTTGACAAAGAGATATTGTCACAGTCAACTCAAAAAGGATATGTCATTGTGGTCTCTTGTAGACGATATGCTGATAATTGGTAATAATCATGAAATGATTCAATCTACCAAAAACGTGCTATCCAGCTGATTTGATATGAAAGATTTAGAAGTAGCTGATGTGATCCTAGGAATTAAGATTTCTAGGATATCAGACGGATATATATTATCACAGACTAATATATTGAGAAGAATACTTGAGAAATATAGCAAAGAGGATCTAAATGTGGCTAGAACCCCTGTGGACCTAACTCTTCATCTATCAAAGAATACTGGCTCAAGCGTATCGTAATTAGAGTATTCGAGAATCATCAAAGTCTGATGTATCTCACGAATTGCACACGACCTGATATCGCTCAAGTTGTGAACGGCTTAGCAGATATACGAGTAATCCAGGACATAACCACTGGAAAGCCATAGTAAGAGTTTTGAGTTATCTAAGAGAAACTTCAAAATATGGGCTACATTATGAGAGATTCATGCTGTTCTAGAGGGATACAGCGATGCTAACTGGATATCTGATACAATGGATTCCAAATCTACGAGTGGATTTATTTTCACACTTGATAGTGCGGTCGTGTCATGGAAATCTTTGAGGTAAACATGTATTACCCGTTCTACTATGGAATCAGAGTTCATAGCGTTAGAAAATGGTGGAAGAAGTGAAATGGCTTCTAAACTTCTGGAGGAATATTTCTAGTTTGCCCAACCGGTGCCAGCGATAAGCATACATTGTGACAGCCAATCGGCTATTGGGAGAGGCCCAAAATATTATGTATAATGGTACGTCTCGACATATACGTTGAAGATACAATACCATACGTCAATTGATCTCAAGTGGCATAATATCTATCGATTATGTTAAGTCAAAGGAAAACCTAGCGGATCCACTAACTAAAGGTTTACCTAGAGAGCAGGTTGAGAAGTCATCGAGGGAATGAGCTTGAAGCCTATAAATTAAGAATTATCACTGTGGAAACCCACCTAACTGACTAGTGATGAGCGGAAAATATATCAATATTTACCGCCCCTTTTACCTAATATTTTATTTAGTTTCTCGGGTTTGATGAACATTTTGATGTGTTTTATGTGCTTTGTAGATAAATAAAGAATTGGGATTTAATAGAATCAACCTGGGGCTAAAATGATGAAATTCGGAGCAAAAAAAATGGTGAAAACGAAATTTTACTATACGTGTCACGAAGTGTAGTGCTAAATTCCAATTTTACGCAAGTTTTGTGTTTTGGCCATAACTTTTTCATCTGATATCCGATTGAGCTGATTCAAGTGCCAGATTAAAGAAGATATAGAGATCTACAACTTTTAAGATTTAAGAATTTTCGAATTCTAGAGTTTGCAAGGCCGAAATTGATGAATAGTCTAGTGTATTTTGTGTAATTACTATAATCATTTTCAAAATATAAAATAAAA
>SKCR01019125.1:0-42771 GCA_019454045.1 Zanthoxylum bungeanum | reverse complement strand
GATACAAACCTAGTGTTCAATGGGGAGGAATGCCATTTATGGTACAAGAGGGCATTGTTCTTGCCACCGGATCTCACAAAAAGGAATCGAGGTAGACAAAGCAAAGATTGAAACAATTGAAAAACTACCTCCGCCGACATCTGTAAAAGGGATTCAGAGTTTTCTTGGACATGCAGGTTTTTACAGGAGATTTATCAAAGACTTTTCCAAGATTGCTAAACCTCTGTGCAATCTTCTGGCGAAGGATGTGCCTTTCAACTTCACCAAAGAATGCCAGGAAGCTTTTGAGATCTTAAAAAAGAAGCTGATTTCTGCCCCCATCATTGTAGCACCAGACTGGACCTTTCCATTTGAAGTAATGTGTGATGCTAGTGATTTTTCTGTATGTGCAGTTTTGGGACAACGCAAAGCAAATATTTTTCACACACCATTTACTACTCCAGTATAACTTTGAATGAAGCTCAACTCAATTACACAACCACTGAAAAGGAGTTGCTCGCAGTTGTGTACGCTTTTGACAAATTCCGCTCATATCTGCTGGGTCCCAAAGTGGTGGTATACACAGATCATTCAGCAATCAAATATCTTATCATGAAGAAAGATGCCAAACCCAGATTGATCCGTTGGATACTTCTTCTGCAAGAATTTGAAGTGGAGATCAAAGACAGGAAATGGACAGAAAACCAAGTGGCAGATCATCTATCAAGGCTCGAGAATGGAGAAACAGCTGGCAAAGATTTGTTAATCAAAGAAACTTTTCCAGATGAACAGTTGTTTGCCATGAAACAGCAAGATGCCCCTTGGTATGCTGACTATGTCAACTACATTGTGTCAGGAAAATGGCCGTTGGAATGGACAACTCAGCAACGGAAGAAATTCTTCAAAGAAGTCAAGCATTATGTTTGGGATGAGCCGTACCTATTCAAACGGTGTGCTGATCAATTATTGAGACGGTGTGTTCCACAAGAGGAGGTCAACAGTGTTTTGCAGCACTGTCATTCATCACCATATGGCGGACACTTCAGTGGAAACAAAACTGTAGCCAAAGTCCTACAATCAGGTTTGTTCTGGCCCACTCTTTTTAAAGATGCTTATCTTTTTGCTCTTCAATGTGACAGTGGCTAGAGAATGGGGAATATTTCGAAGAGAAATGAAAGACCGTTGCAAAACATTATGGAAGTGGAGATATTCGATGTGTGGGGTATAGATTTCATGGGACCATTTGTTCCATCATTCGGAAACCTGTACATCTTGGTTGCTGTAGACTACGTCTCCAAATGGGTTGAAGCAATTGCACTACCATCCAATGATTCAAAAATGGTGATCAAATTCCTGAAAAAGAATATTTTCACTCGGTTCGGAACACCTCGGGCAATTATCAGTGATGGTGGCTCATATTTCTATAACAGATACTTTGATGCACTCATATCCAAATACGGAGTTACTCACAAGGTTGCGACTACTTACCATCCACAGTCAAACGGACAGGTTGAAGTTTCAAACAGGGAAATCAAAAGAATCTTGGAGAGAACTGTTGGATCAACAAGGAAAGATTGGTCTACAAAACTAGATGATGCATTATGGGCCTACCGAACAGCTTACAAGACACTCATTGGTATGTCCCTATATCGATTGGTGTTTGAAAAAGCGTGCCATCTGCCAGTTAAGCTTGAACACAAGACGTACTGGGCACTGAAGAAGTTAAATCTTGATTCACAAGCTGCAGGAGAGAAACGACTTCACCAACTCAACGAATTGGAGGAATTTCACTTACAGGCTTATGAGAATGCCAGATTGTACAAAGAGAAGACCAAGAAATGGCATGATCAAAAATATAGTGCACATACAGTTGGAACCAAGGCAGCAAGTGTTGTTGTATAATTCACAGTTGAAACTTTTCCCTGGAAAGTTGAAATCAGGTAGTCAGGTCCATTTGTGATCACTCAGGTATTACCATATGGAACTGTCGAGTTACTGGATCCCAACACCAACAAACATTCAAGGTTAACAGTCAGCGTGTCAAGAACTACTGGGGAGAATCGTTTGAGTGACAAAAAGAAAGTGTCACACTTTCAGATCCAGCCTAACGATCGAGAAGTCACGTCTAGCTGACGACTTTAAACTTAGCGCTAGCAGGGAGGCAGCCCATGCATTTTGTGTATATATTGTGATTTGGTGTGATTTAATTTTGTGTATTTAGTTTTTGCAGATTAAGACATTTCAGGATGGAAGAAGTTCTCGCAAATCTTCACAAGCAATTTCCTTCTCTCCCTCAAAACTCTCTGATGAAAGTCTACAAAGCTCGCTTGGAACGAATGAGACTACTGATGATCCATGATATTCCTAATGACATTCATTGGGTAATTGAAGCACGAGTCCGATTGGCAGGTGAGTCTTCTGACTCTTTTATTTCACATCTGCCTGGTTTTGGAAGAAGCACTTATGTAAAGAAACGTAGAGCTAAGCAAATGGGTGTTTGTTACAAATGTGCACGCTGGAATTGCAATACTCATTGTCGTTCTTTAGGAATGGTGTCTGATAATCGCGAAGATAAAATTAAATTCATTAGGGATGGCTTGAGTAAGGAGTCTTTAGATGATATATCTTCGACTCTTGAGACGCATCCCAGTGGATATGTTCACATAGCCATTCGTAAATTACATACACATTTTCAAAAAGAAAGACAACAGTCTAGTCTCGGGAATCTGACTCAAAAAGACCCTGTTTGCCAATTTATAAAAAAATTTGATGGGAAGCTTGTCCCTGACGCATAGACGTCAATCAAGCCATTATGTTTCTTGTACATATTATATCTCTTTGTCTTTTCCTAATAATTGTGATTTGTTTTGTTGTTTTCTTTTATTTTCTCTGACAGGATCCATACATTTTTGACTATCACGATTTATTTTACTGTTTAACTAATAATTGTCATTTGGCAGGTACTAGTGCTATTATTTTACTCATCCTTTTCAGGTATTATAAATTCAACTCATCATTGCACTTTTGAAGACATCCAGAGTAAAACATGGAAGCCACTTCAAGAAGACGAGTTGAAAACATCTGTGTATTTTGCGGTACTAGTGTTGGTGTTAAGCCACATACATAGAGGCAGCATAGGAATTGGGTCGAGTTTTAGCTGCATGGAATATGCACTTAGTATATGGCGGAGGTAATCTTGGACTAATGGGGATCGTTTCAAAGGCCGTACAGGAAGGAGGCAGTCACGTTTTGGGAATCATCCCAAAACCCTTGGCGGAGGAAAATCTTATTGGACCATCAAACGGAGATGAACTGATTGTGCCAGGTATGTCTGAACGATTGGTAGAAATGATTAACCGTGCTAATGCTTTTATTGCTTTGCCAGGTGGCTTGGGTACATTGGAGGAAATTTTACATGTTTATCTTGGGCGAACCTGAACATACACCAGAAACCGCTTGAACTGTACAACGTTGAAGGATTTTATGATTTTCTTTGTGTGTTTCTTGATGATGCCCGGAGAAATGGTTCGTGTCAAAACCTATGAAAGAACTCATTTTCACTGCCAGAACTGCTCCAGATCTAATTGACCAAATCTTAGCCTATGAACCACAAATTGACCCTATCCTTTCAAAGATAAATTGGTCCGAGACGATCGTGGTAAGAGGCGTCAGATTAATTTGGATCTTAACCTTTAACTTTTCGGTAGAATTTCAGCTAACCAGGTATTATCTTCTAAACTCTTCTTCTACTGTTTAAGACATTGGGGACAATGTCTCATTTAGGTTTGGGGGAGGGAATTAATTGATCAGTACCTTGTTTTTAGTTTGTGTGTTGTTTTTATTTTTAGTCCAAAATTTTTCGAAAAATACAAAAAAAAAAAATGAAAAATTTTCAAAAATTACAAAAATTTTTTACATTTTTATTTGACTAATCATGGTAAAATTGGTAAGAAATAGTTGTGTAAGGAATTCTCACTCCTGAGACGTATTTCAAACCTATTTCGAAAAAAGTTAATTTTTGTTTATTTCCTTTTGAAATATTTAATTTGTAAGTCTCCATAATATTGACTAAAATGGATTTCATATGCTCAGTTGACACATATTATCAACATACATAGTAACATACAGACATGAGTTATAATTGAAAAGTTTGTACTATTCAGTGCTCTAGTTCATTTGGAGGAAACATCTCAAAAAAGTGATGGAATAAAAAAAAAATATGTCTGAGATCCGAGTTATTAAGTCTATAAGGGTGTTTTAACACCTAGTGCCCTAAAACCAACTGGTTTGGGAGTCACTGGCCCAAAGCTCGATACATGGATCAAAGATGCTTCAAAAATATATATATATCTGAAGTCTGAGTAATTAAGTCCGTAGGGGTATCTTAACATCTGGTGCCCTAAAGCCAACTGGTTTGGGAGTCACCGACCTAAAGCTCGCTACATAGATGGAAGATATTGTATATAAATAAAAAATAGAGAAAAAATCAAAGAAAAAATCAAAAAAATTATTCCATTTCTACAAAAAGGTATGAAATCTGATAAAACTTTAGGACAAAATATTACTCTCTTATCAACTATACTTATGACTGTTGTGGGCAAAAATGAGTTGATTAATATTTTGTTGGCTGTGTATATGGAGAATGGTAAAAATAATCGGAGAATTTACTTATTCAGTAATTTAGAATGGAACAAAACAACTAGTAAACTTGGAGTAGAAGTTTCACCTAATTAGTCACTAACTTCTTTATTCTCTTTTCTCTTGTCTTTTTGCTTTTGTGTGCATTAGTTTTACTTTCTTTTTACTTTTATAAAATGTTTGTGGGTATCATTGATGTAAACTCTCACGAGACTACAACTCGTCCACTAGGGACACCTAGGGGTTTAAAGGCTTGTTGCATATGTTAAATCCACTGTGATCCCTACGAAAGTGGCTTATTAAATTTTATTATGTTATTTTATTTTGCTCGAGGACTAGCAAAATGTTAGGTTTGGGGGTGTGATGAGTGGTAAATGTATCACTATTTTCCACTCATTTAACTTAATATTTTGTATATTTTCTTGAGTTTTGTGAATATTTCGATGTGTTTTGTGTTATTTTGTAGAAAGTTTCAGGACATTCCGGAGGTGATTTGGAGCAAAACTGTGAAAATTGGCAAAAAGGGCAATTTTGTAAATTTTCACGTCGCGACGCCCAAACCCTTGGCGTCGCGACGCTTAACGTGCACTGGGTCATGCTAATGTGCGCCGGGTCAACGGGTCAGAATTTGAGAAGTTTGACTTTACTAACGTGCGCCGTGCCACGTGTCATCATCACATGCGATCTGCTAACGTACCCCGCGTGCCACGTGTCAAAAATTCAACGAGCCGACATCAGCCAGCCGCCTTGCCACGTGTCACCTTATCCTCCAGCCGCCATGCCACGTGTCAGATAAGATGCGAAGCAACGAATCAGAGGCTGCCACGTCAGCGCGTCGCGCCGCGCAAGGCTTGCGCGGCTCGACGCGGACCTCTTACTCGGGCCTATAAACTCGGCTCGAATTTTCAGTTTCAAATGTACCTTTTTCTTGAAATCCTCTGATGTAAATAGAGAGTTTTCTTCTTAGTTTCTTTTAATTTCAGTTTTGTAGTTAATTTTAATTACATTCTGAAATAGTAATAATAATTCTATTTTTTTGAATAGTAATTTATTTTTACCGTTTTACTATGAGTAGGTAACTTTTCCCTGCTAAGGTAAAAAGGTAATTCTTTTACTATTGCTATTTAGATTAATCTCCCTTAAATATAATATATAAACTATATAAAACCTGACTAAATAAGGATACTGCCATACTGGTCGGTTGGTTATTCAATTTAATCTGGTTAAACCTGACTTAATGAGGATACCGCCATACTGGTCGGTTGGTAATGAAATTTTCTTTCCGCCTTTATGGCTGGTTTATTTTTTTCCGCCTTTATGGCTGGTTTATTAACAAATATTACCGCCTTAATAACTGGTTGAACTTAATTTGACTTAATCAGGTTACCGCCTATATGGCTGGTTGGTAAGATTATTACAAGTATATATATTATATTATGGGAGATATCTAAATAGTAAATAGTAGAAGTTAATTCCTTTTACCTTAGAATTTTATTTATTTTTCTGCATTTACTTTATAGTAATTTTTATGTCTTTTTTACTTGTCATAACTCTGTGTTGTAACTAAGTTAGTATTCTAGGGTTGTGATAAAATCTAATATCACCGGTTTATAAGAGGTTATTTTATAATTTGGATAATTTAAAGGTTTTCTTATTAAGTCTTAAGCTTAATGCTTCTTGTTGTTTGATCACCAATAAGATTGATGTGGTAAATCTAAAATGAACTAGACATAGGGATTTTAGGTTTCAGCCTTAGACTTAATAGCCCACTATCTTCCTTGAGGATAGATAATCCTTTAATAGATTTACTTACATGATAGACATATACCTGTCGGGCGGGGGTAGCCATAATTGGAACTTAAACTTAATGAATCCATATAATTTGGTTGACATAGACATATGGTTCAATTGGGTTAAACTGGGTATTTGTGTCTGACCATCGACAGAGGCTTTCGCATAAATTCGTGTTCCAGATTAGTAAACTGATTTATTACACAAACATAAAATATTCACTTCATCTTTTTAAAGATATTAGAATGATTCACAACCCTAGATCTTTGAGTCTTTTATTTTTCTTAGTATTTTCTTTTGTCTTTTTATCTTTTTATTTATTTAGCAAATCTACAATCAACCAAATCAATCAAGCAATCATTCTCTTCTCCTCAATTAGATATCTGTAAATAAATAGATTCAATAATTAATAACAACAGTAGGAATTAAGTCCTCGTGGGATCGATATTTTTATACTACTTGAACGATACGTGTGCTTGCGTTATACGTGTGTGTTTACGCCGGTCAGCATCCTTCAAACACACACATGGCAGTAGCACCCTTTCTAAAACATACACACGGCAGTAGCACCCTTCAAACACACACACGGCAGTAGCACCCCTTCTAAAACACAACACGACAGTAGCACCCTGAACGTGAAAGAAAAATCACCCAAAAATAGTCCAGAAAAAAGTCCAAAAATAGCCTAAAAACAGTCCCAAAAAACCGCAGAAAATAGCCCCAGAAATAGTAAAAACAACAGCCCAAACACAGTAGCCCAAAATAGTGAAATAGCGATCAGAAACAGCAAACCAGAAAAACAGCAAGCTTCAATCCTTCCGCCGACAGCTTAACGCGCTTTCAAGAAGCAACTTAAAAGGTAAGACCTGATGACACCCTTTACTATATTTATTTTTTTTCTGGACGCGGCATGCCTGGTTGGACGTGAAATACGTCCAACCGGGTATGCGAGGTCCTATATCGAAGACGACCGAACCTTTTGGTCACATTTTCTTTCTCTGGCATTTTGTCGTTTATCTTTTTTATATTTATTTATTTTTACGGTTGTTTTATTATGTTGCTTTTATTTTTATTTACTTTTATTGTTATTAATTATTCCGCATTTAGTTTCGTTATTTATCTTTTCTTGTTATTTATTTTTATTTTACTATTTCGTATTTAATTTAGTATTTATTTTTACTTCGCTTTTATTGTCATTTTAATATTCCGCCTTTACTTTTATTTATATTTCGTTATATTACTTCGCATCTATTTTTATGTCTGTTTACAATACATTAATGATTGTGTGTATTATCTCTTGCGGTATATCGGATGGAAACCCAGACATAAATTCCGTAGCCGAATCTGAATGGACGGTAGTGCGGTCTGTACTTGGGATAGAACTCCACGTACCACTCGGGAAATACTCAAAATGTGTGTTTATGTCATTATGGGTGCTATTTTCATGATAATGTTCGAACGCGTTTCAAACGCAACTCAAACGCAAGCATTCTGCCTCACTCTGTTCGAACGCGTTCTCGAACGCCACACGAACGTGAACTCTCTGGAACACTTCGTTGAACGTGTTTACAAATGTTACACGAACGCGCACACACTGGACAACCTCTTTCTTTATATTTTATGCATTTTCACCTCTTTAGTTATTTATTTTGCATTATGCGCTTAACTATTTGCATTTATTATTAACATTTTTTTACTGTTCTTATAATTTACATTATCGTACTTCTTTATTTAATATGCTTTTGGAACTATGTATTTGTTTTTATTTATATTCATGTTTATGGGTGTGCAAATTTGTGTGTTTATTTGAATTATCTTGCATGTGCTGCATAAGACTTGGTTATACCATTGTGTGAAATCGTCAATTATACTGGCATAAGTAAGGGACCATTCCGAACCCAACGGTTTGAGGTCTTCCCTTGCAAGGGGTGAGTGCGGCCTTAAATTATTTCCCAGTTCACATTGGGTGGCGACTCCTTTATTCTCTGGTTTAGTCCCCCGCGGGCTACTCCGTACTCTCTACAGGCTGCGAACCCAACAGTGTCGTGGTCGACGAGCATCATAGATATAGTGGTAAACCCCGCTTCGCTCCTACAGATGGCGACTCCACTAGGGATAGAGAATCGGCCCCGAAATAATGCCTTGTAGTGTCTGTGGCTTTGGCTTTGGTGACCCAAGTCTCATATATTTTGCATACCCTTTTTACCCCGATGGCGTAATGTATCGTGAAGTCGCTTTCACTCAAGGTGGCGGATCGTTATGTGGAGTCATCACTCATTGTCACATACTTTAGGGTATAAAAAAGGCGTGTTCACTTGGTCTCTCGAACCCTTGAGTGGGGAGACCTAGTTGTGGGCAACCCTTCGCCGGCGGGAGCCTTTATCCATACCATTGTAAGCCCACATATGAACCATAGTTATATGTTCTATACAAGCAACTGCCTATGTTTGTGTTTGGGACCATTATCATTTGGATCCATTTGGACTTCTCGTCATAGGATACAAACTTGTCGGGCCATTTAAACTGGGATGAGTTATATCTTATGACGATTGGGCCAAAAGTTTTCAAAATGACGATGGGCCACTTTTTGTTTGAGCCCCTTATCATTTGAAGTTATTTAGCCACTTTATCGTAAAAATGTAAACATGTTGGGCCTTTTTTTTCAACTGAGACAAGTTTACACCACGCGATAATCTGATTGAACGCTTTAAAATGATAACGGGCCAACTTGTATGAAAACCTTAATGGGCTTAGAAGGTCCAAACATGATCTGACTATGTCAAATATGATGTGATCCAGAATTAGCTCTGTTTTTTGGGCCAAGTTAACTTGAAGTTGTGGCTGATTGCATGGCTTGGTCAGATTGGTGTATTTGGGCCATTTTGGTGGATTTGGAAGATTCCTTGGGTTCTGGAGTTTGGTCCATGCATGAGACTTTATATAAAGCATTTATTATGTCTAAATCAAGAATGAAATGGGTTTTTCACGTGCATGGTCTGCCTTCATTTATTTTCGGCTTTATTTCTGAATGGTGTATTAGCAGTGGCGGGATTTGCGCAGTCTTCATATTTTGAACGTAACTTTCTCATCTGATATCTGATTTTAGTGATTCAAGTTTCATTAGAAAGAGAACACATAGATCTACAACCTTGTAGCTTACATCAAAGTCCAGTTCGGACTTCTTCTTGGTCAAAATGAGGACGCAAGATATCCCTATAGTTTTTATATTTTATATTTTTTTAAGGTTATGTGTTGTTTAAGTGATAGGCTGAACTTTAATTATCTTACAAAGCCCATGCACGAAATTTTAAAGTATTTTATGTGTTATTGGGTTTATTTTACTAGGGTTTTATTATATTTGAGTAGAATTAGGGTTAGCCACCTATTTAAAGGGGCATTATTCATTGTAATTGGGAATTAACTAAGAATATATCTTTTTACAAAATAAAGTGACTTTTGTCATCTTGAGGGAGTGGATTCTTCCTTGGTTTTACGGAACAAAATCTTATCAACGTGTGGAAAGCGTTGTGGCGCTGTATCGCTGTACAGGATTCTCCAAAGAAATAAAGAAAGGTTCTTAAGGACAAGGTTCCTTAAGGGTTGGACTTGATCTTGTAAGGATTTTGTTCTTACAAAATCACGATTCGCGGTTCTTGGGGCTTAGAACACGTAGAGGGGTTTGCTTGGCTTTGTTCCAGGTAGGTTTCTATCATTTGGTATCAGAGCTCAAGGTTCCAAGGTCAAGATTTTCTCTATCTTTTTCGTTTTATGAAGTCTTCACATTCCTTTTTTTTGGGTCTCTTCTCTTCTCATTTCAAATTTGTTTTTTTTTATTTCCGTAGTGTTTTTCATGTTTATGACTGAATCTTGGATATTATTATAATGTTCTTGCATGGTAATAGCATATAGGATTCAATTCTTGGAGTTTTTGAGTCAATTAGGATCGAATTTATCTGTCATTTTCGGATTAGTTCGGTCAGAATTTTTAGCCGCGCGCTGATTTTAAAACGGCTGTAACTTTTGATCTAGAAAGAGTTACGGGACTCATAATATATCAATTTATAAGTACTCGAGGAGAGTAATTCGTTAGTGGTTGGCCGCGCTCTTTCCGTGTAAGTTTCGAGTCTCGAAATCTCTTTCAAATATACGAATTCTGTCCAGTTTGTGTTCTTGTTTTACTTTTGGTGTTTTTTTTTTCAGTCAGTTTCTTTGTGTTTGTTTTCATATTTTCTTAGTGTTTCTTTGAATCTTTCATCATTATTGGTGTCTTTCAAGTAATGGGTTGATTTATATACATACTCTGATGGACAAAAGGGTATTTATCTTTCGAACGAGATATCTTATCAATAATAAAGTATGTAATATGATTATTAATAGAGGGAATCACACAAATTTAGCTAGCACTACCCTTGTGGAAAAATTGGGATTACCATTGATACCTCTTGATAGACCTTATAAGTGGATGAGTGATTTCAGAGTGTTCGAGGTTGCTAAGCAGGTTGTGGTAAATTTTACAATTGGGAAGTATGTTGACCAAGTAGTTTGTGACGTGGTTCCTATGTGTCATACGCATATTTTATTGGGTAAGCCTTGGTATAAATTCAATAAAGTAGTTTATGATATGGATAGGAATATGTACAAATTTAAGTGTTGTGAAAAAATTATCAAGCTTGCTCCTTTAACCCTACAAGAGGTCTATAAGGAAGAGTTATACATGCAGAGGAGTGAAGAAGAGTGGGCTAAAAAGAAAAGTGTGTTTGCTGAGTTTGGAATGTTACTAGGAGAGCTTCCAGAGTTGATAGAGAAAAAGACATTAGTAAAATGTGAAGTAGAGAAGGATATAAACGCAGCCTTGAGTAATGAAATGAAACATGTTGATGTTTCAATAAATAAAAGTGAGGTGGTTGATGGTGTTGCTGATAGTGATGATATTGATGTGAGCGATAACATTAGTGATCATGATTTGGTTGTTCATGATGCCAATGAGGTGCTTGACGTTACTGTTAAGGGTGAATATCATATGGAGCAATCTGATGTTGGTTGTGAGGACATGAGTTATGATGTGCAAAAAGTACATGTGGCCCAATATGTAGAGTGTGATCAGATCGTGGATGAGAGTGTTGATTGTTTGAGAAAGCGACATAGGCATGTTGAGTTTGTTTTAAATGAGATTTCAAATGTGAATCCAGGTGGGAATCTCTTTGCTGTTGCAAGTGGAGTTAAGAATGAGAGTAGCAATGGAGAGATTGAGAGTGGAAAAATATTGACAAAAAGTCATTCATTCTCTTTATTGACTTTTACTCACCTTAACCATTTTTTCCATGTGATTTTCTTTTATTCCAGGATTCTCGTCCCATTGATCTTGTCATTTTTATCTATGACCTGGGTTCGGATTCGAGGTCGAATCCTTTTCAAGAGAGGGAGAATGATGTGATCCATAATGAGCTCTGTTTGTTGGGCCAAGTTAACTTGAAGTTGTGGCTGATTGCATGGCTTGGTCAGATTGGTGTATTTGGAAGATTCCTTGGGTTATGGAGTTTGATCCATGCATGAGACTTTATATGAAGGATTTATTATGTCTAAATCAAGAATGAAATGGGTTTTGGACGTGCATGGGCTGCCTTGATTTATTTTCGGCTTTATTTCCGAATGGTGCATTAGCAGTGGCGGGATTTGCGCAGTCTTCGTATTTTGGACGTAAATTTCTCATCTGAGATTCAAGTTGCATTGGAAAGAGAACTCATAGCTCTACAACTTTGTAGCTTACGTCAAAGTCCAGTTCGGACTTCTTCTTGGTCAAAATGAGGACGCAAGATATCCCTATAGTTTTTATATTTTATATTTTTTAAGGTTATGTGTTGTTTAAGTGATGAGCTGAACTTTAATTATCTTACAAAGCCCATGCACGAAATGTTAAAGTATTTTATGTGTTATTGGGTTTATTTTACTAGGGTTTTATTATATTTGGGTAGAATTATGGTTATCCACCTATTTAAAGGGGCATTATTCATTGTAATTGGGAATTAACTAAGAATATATCTTTTTACAAAATAAAGTAACTTGTGTTATCTTGAGGGAGTGGATTCTTCCTTGGTTCTACGGAATAAAAGCTTATCAACGTGTGGCAAGCGTTGTGGCGATGTATCACTGTACATGATTCTCCAAAGAAATAAAGAAAGGTTCTTAAGAACAAGGTTCCTTAAGGGTTGGACTTGATCTTGGAAGGATTTTGTTCTTACAAAATCACGATTCGCGGTTCTTGGGGCTTAGAACACGTGGATGGGTTTGCTTGGCTTTGTTCCAGGCAGGTTTCTATCAAAATACTTGAGTCCGATATCCGCATTGGCTTTCATCCAGGAAGGGTACGCCTTGTTATGGAATATTTGTATACTTTTGGAAATCTCCAAGTCCATCCCGCAACTGTGATTACCAAAGGCCCAATTCGTCGTTTCTAGACAATGGCACGATCCCAATAATAGGCTTAGTCAATATTGTAAATGGGCGGTCTTTGTCTTTTATCGATGGAAATGGACTGAGGTAGCCAAGGTTCACCCTTGTAGCATAAAAGAGAACGATTTTGTGTACCCCACATTGGTGCATAAAATAAGTCATACTTAGGACAGAAATGGACTTGCCACGAGTGTGGGAGGAATAAGGTCGGAAGGATATATGTTCTTTTGGTAACCACATGCATCTCATGCATCGCATGCATACACGCATCATGCTAACTCCTTGTCCTAAAAGCCATCATAGATATCCGTTGGGTTAGAGAAGAATGAAGACTTGTCAAGCAGAGTTTAACAACCATGGATGCATCAGTCAGCGAAGGTTCCCGCATGGATCAATTGGAGATCAACATCACCAAATTACTGAGCAACTACAAGCTTTGACCAACGCTATGGCCAATCTGACAGTACCCCGTACAGTGAGAAACAAAAATTTTTACGGTCGGAATAGAAAAACCATTGGGGGGCCTTCAGGGACCAAGCCCGCTTCTTCTGAGGTCGTCGCTATCAGAAACAGGCAATTCTCCAATTTTGGTATACCTTTGTCAAAGGTGTTTGAAGAGCTGAATAGGCAAGGACTCATGAATCCCTTAGAACCAAAACCAGTTCCAAACCCTGTGCCACGCTACCTCGACCTAAACCTATATTGTTACTTCCATCAGCAAAAAGGCCACGAAACTGACAAATGCACCCGCCTTAGGCATGAGATCCAGGACCTCATTGACACCCATAAAATACCCGACCAGGAAAAAGAAAAACCCAACACACAGAGAAACCCTCTACTCACTCCGGCCTACCCGAAAGCTTTGTCCTCCGAACTCCCAATCACCAAGCTTCATGCATGGGGATATGGGAAAACAGTAGTGAAGATGAAACAGAGCAGATGAGAGATTTCTAGGAAAAAATTCTCGAGTAGTGACAAACAGGAGGTTGCAAAAGAGGAAAATAAATGGGAAGAAGAACTACTGCAGTTAGAGAATCTGACGTTCGAAGAAAGCAAGAAGACGGAAGAAGACAAGGTTGTAAATTACGGAGATGTTTATTTTCCTGATCTTATTCGATTGTAATCCTGCATTTATTAATCATAAAGACATTGATTTTTCTTACTTGTTCGAGTATTTTCCTTAATAGTTAAGCATAAGTCCAATGATAAAATTATTTGCTTTAGGGTGAAATCTTAGAAACGATAAGCTCTTTAATGTACTTTTATATGATGTTTTGAGTAATTGATCTAGGTTAGACTCGTGAGCACTTAATCATAGGTTTTTAGCATTGAAAGCCTGAGTAGTTGGCAAAGTGACTAGTTGAAGAAATTGCATGTCGATGAATGATCGTTTGCTTAGATGTCTATCCTGGTTTGCTAGTGTTATGATGTGTGGTATGGTTGAAAATAAAAGAAAAGTCTCTAAAAAAAATTAAACCACCTATAACCGATAAGTGTGAAGCTACCCATAGGCGAGTATTAGGACCACCATGAGGAGAAATGCTACCTTAAAGGGTAGGTGTGTTGAAAAAAAAAAGGACAAAGAAAAGAAAAAAAGAAAATCATACCATATTGAACACAAAGAAGGAATTGCAGAGCATAGTTGAGACATCTAGGTTGGTTTGACCCATCGATCCCAATTTTTAAAACGAAATCATTGAGTTGGCTCATCTAGGAATCAAGCTGTGAATGAACTTTTACACACACAGACTTTGAGTCTGGCTTAGATCATTTATTCAAAAACTCGGATTTGAGTTGCATCGAGTGTTTTGAAGGTTCTTTGGTTTCATTACTGAGCATTCTTTGAGGACAATAATATGTATAACTATTGTGACTATTTCGTAGCCTGTAATATAGTATGTTGACACAGAATGCCACATCACATAGTGACGGACAACGGAGTCCAATTTCGAAAGACATGATTTTCGGTATCCCAAAAGGATGAGGCCACTTTCAAGAAGGCATAATCCACCTTAACCTAGATCAAACAGTGGATAGCAGAAAGCTAAACCAGGTCTGGGGCGACCAGTCTACCACCTCACGAATAAGGGACATAACGAGATCTTGAGCCATGGGACCAAAGAAAATTGAGCAATCACCAGAGTAGAATTGACAAGAGGAAACTATAATCAGGCCCAAGGGGTGACCAAAGACTTTTATAGGCAAAGGGCACCAAAGAGCGCAAGGAAGGCCCAACCAAGGATAACATCAAGCCAAAAGGACAAAGAAAACCCATCGGAATAGGAAATACATCCATGCATACATGCACACACGTCACATACACGTAATTTTTGTTTTGTGTTCGTAGGTTTTTGAAGAAAAAAATGAAAAAGCGGCAAAAGACGAGCAAGCCGGGAATGACAACAAACTCAACTCAATTCGGGAACAAAACCCATTCGGTGGTTCGGGAACAAAACCCAGGGGTCAAAACGCCTCGCCATCAACTCAACTCAGGAACGGTTCTGTAGGCACTGCATTTTTGCATATAAGTCCCGATGATGAGTCTCACATGGAGACACTACCTCTTTAATTGTGGAAGTCGCGGGAAACGGACGTCGGAATGGAAGAGTCAAGAATTGACACATTATTGGAATTAATTCGTTTGTTTATGCTTCGAGTTTGCTTGTTGGACCTCCGTTTTAAAACACACCCTTAGCCCTAAACCCCAAAAACCACACACCAAACCCACACATCACCAAACCAAACACCCAAGCCCACCAAAAATGGACCAAATTCACGCCCAAAGAAGACCTACGCCACAAGCCCAACACATTCCCAAATAATAAAATAACACATTAAACACATGCACAAATCCAGCCAAATCCCCTTCCTAAATTAAAGAAATCCCATGAATCCCATTCCTAATTAAATCAAATCATATCCCTAACTAAAAGAGAAGAAATCAAATTAAATCAAATCATATCCCTAACTAAAAGAGAAGAAATCAAATTAAATCAAATCACTTCCCTAATTAAAATATTTTTTCCTTATCACACACTAATTAAAAATATCTCCAATAATTACACAAATAATTTCCCTTTTCAAACAAGGATAGCTCTTATCCCTTTGCCTATAAAAAAAAGCCTTCACCAACACATCAAGGGGCTAGCTCATTCTTAGGAAAACACAAAGAAAATAAACCTAGCTCATTCACACCCTTCCTCTCTCTCCCAAGGCATTCACTCCCAAAAACCCTCTCTTCTTCCTCATAATCTCCACGGCTTCTCTCTCTCTCTCTCTTCTCTCTAAAAAAAACGATAATACTAAAAAACCCTAGTTCACGGCACCCTTCACTCTCTTGGCACTAACTGACCAAAACAACAAAACCCATTCCTTGGCTCACTCACGGCATCACTCATCTTCCTGCACCGGCACACATACGGCTCTCATTGGGCTTTCTCTTCACATTGCCCATTAACACAAAAAATAAACAAACCCGTAAGCCGAAGCCATGCCATAATATCTCCCTCTCTCATACACACG
Source organism: Zanthoxylum bungeanum (assembly GCA_019454045.1). NCBI lineage: Eukaryota > Viridiplantae > Streptophyta > Magnoliopsida > Sapindales > Rutaceae > Zanthoxylum > Zanthoxylum bungeanum. The sequence goes on along the minus strand of SKCR01019125.1, from coordinate 26,391 downwards.
ATCAACGACTCCCTTTCTCACACATGCAAACCCTAGTCCATTCTCACAACGCCCATGCAATAAACAGCGCACACACTGCCCCATCATCACTCTTTTTTCTCACGTAAACAAATAAACCCACACATTCACTTCCAGCCTTCACTCCATGTCACTCACTCTGGCCACAAAACACAGCAGCCACAAAACACAGCAGCCCTCCTCACCGACCATACAAATCACCAAATTAAGTCACAAAAACCTGCCCCCACCGACCAAGACAAACACAAATAAACAACCAAAAAATCACCACACGTAGCCCACAAACAAAGCCACAGATAGCCACAAAAGCAGCCCCAAACTGAGCCACAAATAGCCACAAAAGCACCTCAAAAATACCACAAAATACCCTCAAAAAATCTGTCCAAATTAGTAAGCCTAAACCGTGACCAGAAACAGCCGTAAAATAGAGTAAAACAGCAGCCCAAGCAGTGAAATAGCGAAGGAAAACGTTGAACTAGTGAACCGCAGGAGTTGCGGAGCATCAACCCTTCCGACGGCCGTGTAACGCGCTTCCGAGAGACGACTTAAGAGGTTAGACCTGAGGGCACCCCTTTTATTTATTATCCTTTATTTTCTATTTATTTTATTACTTTATTTTACATGAGTATTGTGGATTGGTGCTTGATGTGATTTCCGGATGAACATAATAATTGTTCTCTCTTGCGGTATATCGGATGGAAACTCGGACGTAAATTCCGTAGCCGAATCCGAATGGACGGTATTGCGATTTGTACTCGGGATACAATGCCATGTACCACTTGAGAGACACACTTATTTCGTTTCATCCAACCTTGTATTCGAGCATGATTTAGTCTAGTAGATTATTTATCTTTTTAACATGATTTAGTCTAGTATGCTATTTATTTTAAGTATGATTATGTTATTTCTTTATGCATGAGTTAGTTCTTTGTTTTTGCATTAGGAATTTAGTTTACGTTTGTGTTTAAGTGATTATTTATATATTCTTGGTATTTGATGATTCAACATGCTCATTGTGTGATATCATATGTTTGCCGCTATGATAACTTACTTTTCAAGCATGTAAACTTAGACATAAGGATTTACTTTGATGAATGCGAACTAGATTTGGGTTATTCTTGAGCATATATGATGTGTAGATTCGGTTAAGTTATTGTACAAATCATTTCATTACAAGTGGCATAAGTAAGGGACCATTCCGAGCCCAACGGTTTGAGGTCTTCCCTTACGAGGGGTGAGTGCGGCCTTAAATAATTTTCCCGGTTCACACCGGGTGGCGACTCCATTATTATTCTCCGGTTTAGTCCCCCGCGGGCTACTCCGTACTCCCGACTAGGCCGTGAGCCCAGAACAGCGTTGCCGATTTCTATGTCCTACAGTCTGGCGACTCTACTGGGGATAGAGAATCGGCCCCGAAATAATGTCTTGTAATGTTTGTGATTTATGCTTTAGTTAACCGTGTCTACCGTGGGTTGAGGGGGTTTAATCAAAGGCATTATTAAAGCTTGGTAATGGTTTGGTGTCTTCCTTCATTCACTACCTTTCTATAAGGAAAAGCCGTGAAGACACATAGATAATCATTTACTCGAAGCTTACTATGACGGACTAATTTGGAGGAGTTGTTGTTTATTCCTGTCACCAAGGCGATAAGAGCCTAAGAGGCTTGGGTATTTAAGAGAGTTCGCTCCACCCTCCCTCTGGGGAATCTACAATAGGAAATCCATTTGACAGTCAGTCACGCACCATAACTCGTTGGCACGTACCTTAGCGTATAAAAAAGGTGCGCTCACTTGGTCGCTTGAACCCTTGAGTGGGGAGTCCTAGTTGTGGGCAATCCTTCATCGGTGAGAGCCTTTGTCTATACCCCTATAAACCAGCACATGAACTGTAGTTGTAGGACTAATAGAAACTATTCCTTTATGTTTGCATTTAGGACCATCGTCATTTGGATTCAGTTGGACTTTTTGTCATGAGGTATGGGCTTGGTGGGCCATTTAAACTGGGACGAGTCCGTGCTTTATGGTAATTGGGCCAAAAACTTCTAAAATACCGATGGGCACTTTATGTTTAGACCCTTTATCATTTGAAGTTGTTTAGCCATGTTATCGTAAAAGTGTAAACCTGTTGGGCCTTTTCAACTGGGACAAGTTTGCACCGCGCAATAGTATGATTGAATGTTTTAAAATGATAATGGGCCGACTTATATATTCCATACATCGCACGCATCTCATGCATCTCATGCATACACGCATCATGTTAACCCTGTGTCTTAAAAGCCATCATAGATATCCGTTGAGTTAGAGAAGAAAGAAAGATTTGCAAAAAGAGTTTAGCAAACATGGATATCGGGGAAAAGGAAACCGAGGGACAGAAAACTTTACAGCAAGGATAGAAAGACCATTGTGAAAAAAAATTACTTGTTCTTAGTCCCTAATATTTAGGCATAAGTCCAATGATGAAATCGTTTGCTTTAAGGTGAAATCTTAGAAACGATAAACTCTTGATGTGCTTTTATCTGATACTTTGACTGATTGATCTATGTTAGACTCGTAAGCACTTCACTATAGGTTCTTAGCGGTGAAAACCTGAGTAGTTGGCAAGGTGACTAGTTGAAGAAATTGTAGGTCGGTGAATGACCATTTGCTTAGATGTCTATCTTGATTTGCTTATGTTATGATGTGTGGTATGGTTGAAAATGAAAGAAAAGTCTCTAAAGAAAAGAATTGAACCACCTATAACCAATAAGCGTGAAGCTACCCATGGGCGAGTATTAGGACCACCATGAGGAGAAATGCTACCTTAAAGGGTATGTGTGTTCAAAAAAAAAAGAAAAAAAAAAGAAAAAAGAAGAAGTTCAAAATGAAAAGAAAAAAGAAAGAGACAAAAGAGAAAGAAAACCATACCACATTGAGCACAGAAAAGCAACTGTAGGCATAATTGAGAAATCTAGGTTGGTTTGGCCCATCGATCCCAATATTTTGACGAAATCATTGAGTTGGCTCACATGGGGATGAATCTGCAAATGAACCTTTGCACACACACACTTTGAGTCTGGCTTAGATCATTTATTCAAAGACTTGGATTTGAGTTGCGTTGAATGTTTTGAAGGTTCTCTGGTTTTATTACTGAGCATTCTTTGAGGGCAATAATATGTGCAACTATTGGGACTATTTCGTAGAATGTGATATAGTATGATGATATGGAATGCCACATCACGTGGTTCACTTTGACCTATTACAAGCAGCGAAGAGCAGAAAGCTAAATCAAGACTGGGGGCGACAAGTCTACCACCTCGCAAATAAGGAAAACAATGAGATCTTCAGCCATGAGACAAAAGAGAACCAACCAATCACTAGAAGAGAACTGGCAGAAGGAAATTGCAAGCAGACCCAGGGGGCGACCAAAGACTTTTGTAGGCAAGAAGCACCAAAAAGCACAAGGAAGACCTAAACCATCGGAATAGGAAACACATTCATGTATGCATGCATACACGTCATATACATGCAATCTTTGTCTTGTTTTTGTTCACAGGTTTTAAAGAAAATGAGAAAGCGGCAAATGCAAGCCAACCAGAAACATCAACATGGAATCATCAGTTTCGGGAATGAATCCCAGGGCCGAGGCCCACACTATCAGCAGTTTGGGGAATGAATCCCAGGGTCGAGGCCCACATCGTCAGAGTTTTGGAATGAATCCATGAATGAATCCCAGAGTCGAGGCCCACATCGTCAAAGTTTTGGAAAGAATCCAGGAATAAATCCCATGGTCGAGGCCCACATCGTCAGAGTTTTGGAATGAATCCGGGAATGAATCCCAGGGTCGAGGCCCATATCGTTAGAGTTTTGGAATGAATCCAGGAATGAATCTTAGGATCGAGGCCCACATCGTCAGAGTTTTGGAATGAATCCCAGGGTCGAGGCCCACATCATCAGAGTTTTGGAATGAATCCCAGCGTCGAGGCCCACATCGTCAGAGTTTTGGAATGAATCCGGGAATGAATCCATGGGTCGAGGCCCACATTATCAATAGTTTCAGGAATGAATCCCAGGGTCGAGACCCATTTTATCAGCAGTATCGGGAATGAATCCCAGGGTCGAGGCCCACTTTATCAGTAATTTTGGGAATGAGTCCCAGGGTCGAGCCCCACACATCGGTATCAGTTTTGGGGATATGTCCCAGGGTCGAGGTCCATATCAGTATCAGTTTTGGGGATGAGTCCCAGGGTTGAGGCCCACATCAGTATCAGTTTTGGGGATGAGTCCCAAGGTCGAGGCCCACATCAGTATCAGTCTTGGGGCGAGGCCCATATCAGTATCAGTCTGGGGGCGAGGCCCACATCAATACCAGTATAGGGGCGAGGCCCACATCAGTACCAGTCTAGGGGCGAGGCCCACATCAGTATCAGTCTGGGGGCGAGGCCCACATCAGTATCAGTTTGGGGGCGAGGCCCACATCAGTATCAGTTTGGGGCGAGGCCCACATCAGTATCACTTTGAGGATGGAGCATGGGTCGAGGTCCATATCAGTATCAGTTTTGGGGATGAGTCCCAGGGTTGAGGCCCACGTCAGTATCAGTTTTGGGGATGAGTCCCAGAGCGAGGCCCACATCAGTATCAGTTTGGGGGCGATGCCCACATCAATATCAATTCAGGGTTGAGGCCCACATCAGTATCAGTTTTGGGGATGAGTCCTAGGGTTGAGGCCCACACATCATCAAAAAGCTGGGAATGGCACTCCGAGAATGGAACACAGTACGAGAATGAACAAAGTCGAGAATGGCACTCCGAGAATGGAGCACAGTTCAGGAATGAACAAGCCGAGAATGGCACTCCGAGAATGGAAACATAGTTCAGGAATGAATAAGCCGGGAATGGCACTCCGAGAATGGAACACAGTTCGGGAATGAACACGCCGGGAATGGCACTCCGAGAATGGAACACGGTTTGGGAATGAACAAAGCCGAGAATGGCACTCCGAGAATGGAACACAGTTCGGGAATGAACAAAGCCGAGAATGACACTCCGAGAATGGAGCACGGTTCGGGAATGAACAGGCCAGGAATGGCACTCCGAGAATGGAGCACGGTTCTGGAATGAACAAGCCGGGAATGGCACTCCGAGAATGGAGCACAGTTCGAAAATGAACAAGCCGGGAATGACACTCCGAGAATGGAGCACGGTTCAGGAATAAACAAGCTGGGAATTGTACTCTGAGAATGGAAACACAGTTTGAGAATGAACAAGTTGGGAATGCCACTCCAAGAATGGAACACAGATCGGGAATGAACACTCCGAGAATGGAACACAGTTCGGGAATGAACAAAGCCGAGAATGACACTTCGAGAATGGAACACAGTTCGGGAATGAACAAAGCCGAGAATGGCATTCCGAGAATGGAGCATGGTTCGGGAATGAACAGGCCAGGAATGACACTCCGAGAATGGAGCACGGTTCGGGAATGAACAAGCCGAGAATGGCACTCCGAGAATGGAGCACGGTTCGTAAATGAACAAGTCGGGAATGGCACTCCGAGAATAGAACATAGTTCGGGAATGAACAAAGCCGAGAATGGCACTCCGAGAATGGAGCACGGTTCATGAATGAACAAGCCATGAATGGCACTCCGAAAATAGAACAAGGTTCGAGAATGGCAACTCGAGAATGTAGCAGAGTTCGAGAATGAACAAGCCGAGAATGACAATCCGAGAATGGAGCAAGGTTCGAGAATGAACAAGCCGAGAATGGCAATCCAAGAATGGAGCACAGTTCAAGAATGAACAAGTCGGGAATGGCACTCCGAGAATGGAGCACAGTTCGAGAATGAACAAGCCGGGAATGGCACTCCGAGAATGGAGCACAGTTCGAGAATGAACAAGCTGGGAATGACACTTCGAAAAATGGAGCATAGTTCGAGAATGAACAAGCTGGGAATGGCACTCCGAGAATGGAGCACAGTTCGAGAATGAAAAAGCCAGGTATGGTACTCCGGGTAAGGAGATATTTCAGCGACGCCTCGGGTATGGGGTTTACCATGCCAGGTACGGCACTCCGGGTATGGAGATATTACAGCGACACCTCGAGTATGGGGTTTAGCATGCCAGGTACGACACTCCGGGTATGAAGATACAACCGCGACACCTCGGGTATGGGTAGCCTTGGGCATTATCGGATCCGGATCGGATCGGACCGGATTCGAATCCGATCCGATCCGATAAGCATGGAGATATTTGATTTGAATTGATTCGAATCAAATATCAAACTCGGTTTGATCCGATCCGAAAAAAATCGGATCGAATCGGATCAAACCAATCTGATTCGATTGATTATCGGATCAGATCTGTTTGATTCGAACACTGATCCGAATTTGATTACCGATCCGAATTTGATTACCGATTTGAATTTGATTACCGATCTGAATTTGATAATGATCCGGATAAATTTGATTTGATAAAGAAACTGAATTTGATAAAGGCAAAACAATCAAAATTCAAAACAGAAAACACAAACACAGTAGTCATTAGCTATTAGGACATAACTGGAAAAGTAATAACTAATTGTTCATATGATTCATTTAGCCCCAACTGTTCATAAAGACATAAACGTAAATATTTCGTGCTCATATGATCATATCCATCCTACTGCCAAGAATCAAGATCCAAACAAACCTATCCTTCCATGAAGCAAATGAAAATGTCAAAATGATAATTAATAAGAAACTTATGACCAAGAAAATAGAAATTGAAGATCAAGCAAAGCTGCAAAGCATAATAATCCCCCAACTGTTCACAAACACATTCTGCTCAAATCAAAATGCACCACCAGAACATCAAACTTTTGTATAAATAAACAAACAGATTATGCTCATTGCTCAAAATCAAAATGCACGCAAATTTCAAGCTTCCCTTTCAATCAAACATCAAAATTTTGCATAAATGAACAAAAGGATATTATGGCTGACGCATTAATAATTCCAAGTTTCCAACAAAATATACATATTACATCTTTTTTGGTAACTCTCCCTGGTACCTCAAACACATTTCTCTCCCACTTCCAACAAACTCAATTTCCTTCCTAAAAATTTGTATCTATATTACACAAATTTTAGTATAGTTGTCCCAACAACCAGTCCATCACATAATAAAATATCTACAAATACCTAAAATAAAGTTCTTTCAATCCATTTTTCATTTGAGTGATGATATATCAAAGAGAATTAACAATCAACCAATAAGCAGGGTCAATAATTCATCACAGTAATTAAAGCTTAAGATAATTAAATACATGTACATCCTTTCCCACAAGTATTCAATCAGTATGACTAAGCAACCAGCATTCATATAACATACATGTGCTATTGTTCAATAAAATAAAATATAAAGTTTTTTTAACGGAAACTTCAATTTCACTTGCTGTCAAAAATATATTAGACCAACATTGCAGGCTCATTGTCAACATTAATAAGATAAACTCTCTGACATACAATTAATATAGAACTTCTTTAGAAAGACTGTTATGTAGATGATACTGAACACAATTCCAAGGGCAGTGGGGCACTGCACTAGTATGTGACAATTGTTTTACTACTTGCTAATGTGTGAGCAGTCAGTTATTGTAGACAAAGCATACAACAGAATGTAAATGACATTCTCAATTAGGATGCAGCACATTAAGAACTACTAAACAATTACAAAAGTTAGACAAGAGTTCAAAAAGATTAGCGAAATAAATCCATCTAGACTTCTAGTGATCTAACTACATTGTAAAAATTGTACCTTCAAGATACTCATCCTCAAATCAAACTCTGTTTCCAACAACATGATCCAGTGATTGTGATTCAGCTTGTAACTTGTGATATTCTTCAAATAGAATACAAACAAAAAAAAATTATTCTAAGTTTGCATTTTATGATATTCATTGTAAAAAACTCAAAATTGAAAAACAAAGTGATAAGTTTTTTTTTACCTTCCTCAAGCTTTTCGTAATACTCAGCCTCCAATAGCATTGCTTCCACTTCATTGTTTTTGTCAATTGTAAGCCTATTCCGTATCCAATTTTGTGTGCATATAAGAGCCTCGACCATAACGGGAGTTAATGAGCTACGAAAATTATCAAGAACACGACCACCCGTACTAAATGCCGATTCAGATGCCACTGTGGATACCGGCATTGCAAAAATATCACGAGCAATCCTAACCAAAATTGGATACTTACTAGCATTTATTTTCCACCACCTCAGAACACTAAAGCTAGGGTCACGACTAGTCTCATAAGGTTCCATCAAATACATTTCAACCTCAGTACTATCCTCTTGATGATTGACATGACGAGTTTGAAAAACCTGAAACGGATCATCAGGTTGCAAGTTTGTATTGCGCTTACGCACTCTATCTTGTGCTCGCAGTCTAACAAACGGCTGAGATTGTGTCATACTACCAGCACTAGATCTATATTCACCAACACCAGTTACACTCCCACCTCTTGATCCATCACCGTCAACAAACAACCCATTTGTGCCATACCATTCATTATACGTATCGTATAATCTTTTCAATAAATCTCTAGTGGACTTTCTCATTTCATCCATCTTAACGTTATCATTATCAAAAAGTATACCAAAACAAACAGAGGCAAATGTCATCTTACGTCGTGGATCAATAATAGTACTAACAATCAATAATTTATTTATTTTGGCAGTGGTCTCCTAATATTTATCAAATTTCATCTTCATAGATATGGCCATCTCACGCATATGCACACACTCTCCATTAAGCACCAATGCATCTCCCCTCCACGTCCTCATCTTCCTCACCAACAGTTGGATGGCTATGGCATTGGCACTGGCGTTATCCACAGTTATAGTAAAAATTCTCTCAATAACCCAGTGCTGTAAACAAGACTCTATTAACCTTCTGATAGTGTCTCATTTGTGATTGTTAATTGGACAAAAGCTAAAGATTCACTGATGTAACTGCTAATCACTGTCTATAAAATGTCCAGTGATAACCATGTAATTAATGTTTTGAATTGATGTCCATATGTCAGTGGTCAAACTAACTCTCTGATAACCAGCAGAGAAAATACTCTTCAACATAACTTTTTCATCAGCATACATCTGTAGGATATCTTTAGTTATAGTCCTATGAGATGGGACATCAAAACGAGGGACCGAAACACTACATAAATGTCGAAAACCCTCTTTCTCTACAAAGCTAAATGGTAGCTCGTCAACAATGATCATCTTCACAACAGCTTTTCGACACACTACTTGATTGAAATGACCGTCTCTAACAGAGAGATTTCCACTTGTGCCTCCCTCTTCACCAACCCCAACCAAAACACCGTGTGCTTCACAATAAGCCAAGTATAATTTGCAAGTCTCCATATGCCTCATCAAGTTGGTTGTGGAGCGATCCTTCGAACTACAAGCATAAGTCTTCTGACAATATGTACATATAGCCCTATCCGAATTATCTTCACACATGCGGAAAACTTTCCACACTTCAGATCTTCTATTTCTTATTTTTGTTGCTACTGATGTGATTGATGGCGATGAATCAGGTTTTTTCGACAATGGCGGTCTCTCAGAGTTTGATGGACATTTTCTCTTCTGTTTCCTTGTTTCACTTTCCATTAATTGTACATCAATAGAATCTGAGTCTGACCCAGTAATGTTTGGGGAGGTTCCAAACCCACTCATCTACAATTATGAAAATAAAGGATTGAAACAAACAGACAGAGTTGAATCTATTACAGTCAAGAATTATGTGATTATTGATTAATATTTGTTGGGTCATTTTTATTTTTATTTTGAAATGTATTACAGTCAAGAATTATGTGATTAATAATTTTATTGTAGGCAAGACAAGTTCATCCAGATAAAAATCCAAAGTCTAAATGATACTTTTTCACAGGCTGCTGAAAGATATCAGACAAGTTCTCTGATCAGCTTCCAATGCTATCTATTTCATATGAGATAGTGAATTAAAGTTTCATGTTCTTATCCTGAATTAAAGAAGTAATCAACCATTGATTTATGCAGGTGCTTGGTGAAGCTTACCAAGTTTTAAGTGATCCATTACAAAGATAAGCATATGGCAAAAATGGAAAGTACAACATATCTAGGTATTGTGTATATCATTTCATATTTCTTGTTCATAGGATTTGTTAAGCTCTGTTATATTAACAATTTTGAAGAGTAATAGAAATTGGCAAAAGGGTAATCGGCCAAATGATACTTGATCCAAACGATACTTTTTTCACAAACATACCAAATCGGCAAATCGGCCAATCCAAATAAAAAAAAAGCCCTAACCAGTAACCAGCAGTAAAATACTATTCTAGTATTGGTAAAAATACAAAATTGTTCAACATTAACAATGTCAAAGACTCAAAAACCAGGTCCAAAAGCCCCAACCAGTCAACCACCAGCAAGCACCACCAATGGCAATCGGCCAATCCAAATTAAAAAAAATAAAAAAGAACCTCAACAAGCACATAGCCTCAAACACTTGCATACAATTTTCAAGTCCAACCAAGAAATTACAAAATCAAAATCAAATCCTAATGTTGATTTAACGATCGGATCGGTCAAATGGAACTTACATTCTTCGAGTTGTCTAAGTGACGGCGACGGTGACGACAAAATGAAGAGTGAAGACTGAATGAACAACGAAGGTCGAAGAAGAAGAATGGAATGAAGAGTTAGTGAAGAGTGTCAGAGTGAAGAGTGAAGACTGAATGAACAATGAAGACTTGAAGAGTGACTCACTGAAATGAAAATAATGAATCAATGAACCCTAATTAAAATATACAAAACGACGTCGTTTGGTACCCCAAAACGACGTCGTTTTGTATATTAATTAATTAAAAAAATAAACGATCGGATCAGATCAGATCGGATTTTATCCGATCCGATCCAAATCCGACAAATCCAGTTGTTGCTGCTCGATCGGATTAATGAATCAAATCCGATCCGATTTGATCCAATTTTTTCGGATCAAATCGGATCAGATTTGATTTGATCCAATCCGATGCCCACCCCTAGGTATGGGGTTTAGCATGCCTGGTACGGCACTCCGTGTTGGACAGTTATGACCCATAACATCACTATTTGTACAGATCATGGTGTTGTTGTACAAATTAACTATCTGACAAAGGAAATTGCTCTTTTATCATTTGTAATTAGATTACCAAGATGTATAAATGATGAAAGGTCCATATGATTAGTTCCGGATTGAGATGATATGAGACAGTATCAATCCACAAAGGTTTAATCATTAAATATCTTTAGTCGTAGTATTATCGAGATTGGACATCGATAATCGGAATAGACTAGTATTACACTTGTGCATGTTGTGGGAGCATAACGACATAGTTCTCATATATTTGGGTATAGGATACTCATGCAAGTGTAATAGGAGGTTGTGCTTACCGATGGTACTGAAACAGCTTTGCTCTGGATAGACCCCTCAGAATTCCATTTGTAGTATGACTATGTGTCTATGGAAGTCCGAATCAGGGTATGTGTATTTGGTCTTAACTTGAGACTTGCACCGCTTATACTTGCGACAATCAATATACTTTGGTTTTGGTCGTCCAGGGCTTTAACATGTTCTGTGTACACCTCTTCTGGGTATATTGAGAATCGTAATGTATTGGGTGTGATGTCGAGATGGAAGTATCACTCCAGTCATAGTGGAGATGATGATCACGTATGATACAGAACTGGTGCTCTTATATGCTGCAGCTATCGGGATATTATGACTAGGTCATGTTTATCCGATTATAGAGACTAGTTACCATAGATCCGATATGTGATTCGTACGGGGCAGACACATTTCCAGCCCCAGGCCTTGCACGTGACATCCGATGCTGGATCGTAATACGTAATACTATGTATACTACGCCTGATATAGATCACATATTCTAGTAAGAATATTTCTGGAGAATTGGGTAGGCACGGTGCTTTGCTAGAAGCCAACCATGTCTTATAAATTGGTATAAACGTAGTACTAGGTACGTACGTGTTCGGATAGTCCGACGACCGAATTTACTGCCAACATATCCGGGGATCTCATAGGTCGCTTCCCGAAGATTCACCGATGACGTATGACTCGCACTTTATTAATCTGAGATTAATTATAAGAGAGAGAAAATTAATCTGGGATTATTTACGGAGATATTTTATCTGGGATAAAATATTAATTAAAGAGAGAGAACGATTAATTTGAAATTAATCGATAAAATAATATATTCGATATATTATACGAAATTGGATTTCGACGCAGAATTAAAATTAGATTTTAATTCGGGCGAACGAGTTAATTTATAATTAATTCGTTAGCGACGTGAATAGTAATTTTGCAAGGCATAATTATTTAATTATGTCGCAACAGAAAATTCATTAATTCGGAATTAGCGAACCCGAGCTCGGGAGTGTTTGCGGGCGCACTCGCATTTCGAATTCAATTGCGGCCCATAAGTCACATCAAGCGTCAAATCACTAGTCAATCGATTGATGTGATGTCTAGTCACTTTGAGTGATTTGACAAGTTGTCATGAGTGATTGATGGTGGTAGTTGGTTGGCTTTAATGCCTTGACTTTTTGAAAGTGAAAAAAATTGGTATATAATTTAATTGATTTTGGAAATCAATTAACCAATACACTTAACACAATTCTTTCTCTCTTCTTCTCTCTCTCTCACGCCCAATGGGCCTATTTCTTCTTCTTTTTTCTGGTTTTTCCGAGAACTAGATGAAGTGATAAGAAATTTTGTGGCAAAATTTTAAGTGCTAGCACACATTCGGGGTCTTACGAAGGTGATAGGGAAACCAACTTGTGAGCATGGAATCACCATTCGAAAGCTTGGAGCTTGGAGGACATCCATGGCCGAATTTTGGAGGAGAACAAAAAGCCCACTGTCGAGAGCTTCTAGGATGAGCACAAGGATTTTGTTCATCGCATCGCATAACCGATCAATGTAAGTATGATTCTACCGTACTTCTTGATGTATTCACATATGTTTTCTTTTGAAATCGATCTTGGGACTTACTAGAAACCCAACAATGGTATCAGAGCTATTTTGAGCATAAAATGATTTAGGGTAAAATTTGGGTAAAATCAATTTGAGCATGATTTGATAAAATTGATTGATTGAGTATGCTTGAATGATGTTGTATTGAAGTTGTATATGATCAATTTCATGAAATATTGATTGGATCAATTTTTCCCCAAATTTTGAGGCTTGGCCGAAACATGTGATGCCCTAATGTCATGGTATTTTTTGATTTTTGATTCATTGGATGAGTTGTAATCATTTGGGGAATGTTGATTGTGGATTTAATTGGATTGAAACCGAATCGGGCAATAAAAACCCTAAAATATAGAGACCTTGAAGCCTGTAAAATGATTGATTTTTGATTCAAATGTGTTGGACATGTGTTGATGATAATGAGCATAATTAATTGAGCAAATTGGTGTTTTGGAAATATTAACTTGGGTAATTAATTATGGCATACACTTTAGGTTAATTAAATTATGAAATTTGGAATTTTGGTAATTTAATTAATTGGGCCAAATTTGGAATTGGGCTTGTAAAGTTGTAATTGGGCTTAATGGGCTTGGTTGGGCCAAGTTTGGTTTAGGCTAATTGGTTGGATCCAATTGGGCCCAAAACCATCTCCAAAAAGTCTAATTATGACTTAATGGACCTTTAATATTAATGGGCCTAAATTGGTTTCTTGGAAAATAAGGGTGATTCCTTAAATGAGTTTTGGTATTTGGGTTTGACCCATATTGACCAAAAGTCCATGCCTTAGAAATTAATTAAAAGCCCATTGGACTTTAATTATATTGACATTGGATGTTAATTGGGCTTGGAGACCGTAACGATTAGATTTAGAATCTAAGTCGTAAAGGCACATTAAAAAGTGTAATTATTTAATTTGGAATTAAATAAATGAATTAGTATTAAATGCAAATTAAATTGGATTTAATGTTGTAGTTTAGTATAATTCAAGAATTCGTACTTTGAGTACTTATTCGTAAAACGAGTTTGACTCGCGCAAAATCAAATCGTTGTTTGAACATTGGATGGTCATTAATATTCAGATAAATTAATTGGATTAGATTGATTGATAACATGCTTGTGTGAATACATGAATGCGATGTATGAATAATGTATATCAGATGGATATTAGATGGGTGAGGGCAATTTTGGAAATTGTTGTAATAAATTTAGAATTTATTAATTGGACCTGCGTGTCCAACCTATTACCTCCTTACTCTGTGTATTTCTCTTCTCACATATTCCCCTCAATGTAAATGAGGTTTCTTTAGAAGTGTTATGTAATCGGGTAGAAGTAATACTTGTGCTAGCGGGAGAGAGGAGCGGGAGAGATTTGTTCTAGGAACAATGTGTTAAGTATCCATCCACATATCATTATTATTTTATTTATTTACGCGCCTTATTATGTGTTTAGAATGCATGTTTAAGGGTGTATGATGATGAGACCTTAACAAAGATAATAAATTGGTTGCCAATTTACGCGAAAAACCCTCAACATTATATTAAGCGTTTTTCCTTCCATTGAGTGATTCTTACTCAAGATCCAAGACTGGCACTGGTTTGTTGGCCAAATTCAAGACCTTTGTCCGTCGCGGATGTGTTTGAATCATGAAGGCTTTGTTCCATATTGGTGTCTTGTCCAAGTTGTGATTTGTTGGCCAAAGTCAAGATCACTTCTTGTCCATCGACATCGATTACGAAGCTTTCCATAGTCAATGGGTTCCGCTTAACTGAGATCACTAAGTTTGTTGTGCCAAAGCCAAGGCTTAGTTGATTCAGAGGAAAAAGGTTAGGCAATATATTGGATATATTGGCATATATAAGATATATGTTTCGGACTTGGATGTCCACATACTGGATCTAGGAATTGGATGGGATCCAATTGATCTTAGAGATCTACCTAGTTAATTATCATACAATTTGTTGGCCAAAGTCAAGATTGTGTGTTATTTAACGGGATCCTAGCCCACTAGGAAACAAGGTTTCCCGAGTACTCCACAGAGGGTTAGAGGCTCGCCGAAAAATAGTGGGAGGCAAGTATTAAATTTGCAATATTCGTTTAGTTACTTGCCATACGCGCTCATTTCAATTTTTCGTCAAATAAATTATATATTAGTTGGACTAATATTTAATGTTGTTTTAAATTAAACAGTTGGACTGTATTCAAATTATTTCATTTATAGTTGATTATATAATTGGATTATAGTAATCAATATATTTGAATTAACTAATTTCAATTAATAGTTTATTTTATAATTAGATTATAGCAATCAATATAATTGAATTTAACTAATTTAAATTATAGTTGATTATATAGTTGGACTATAGTAATCATTATATTAAATAGTACCTAAAATCGTTGATTGGATAGTTAGACTATGGCAATCAAGATAAATGAAAGATTAATGTTTAAAACATAATCCCGAGTGAAAATGTATTTAAACGACTTTAATTTTCAAATTGGGAATAAAATCTCAGGATAGTCCTGGGTAACCGAGAAGTTACTTTATTTGATATAGTGACGTCTCAAGCCTAAGCCCGGAGTTGAGCAAATAGTAGAACATGATATTTGGAATATTCATGTGATGATAACTTTAATGCTTAATCCATTATGCTTGCCGCAAAGACTCCTTAATTTCTTAGTCAGAACTAAGGATTAGATCCTTATAGTATGATACTGAAATTGAAGGATCTTCATAGATCTATCCTTAGATCTTAGAAGTACAAATTGCAATAGAAAACTCTTGGAGAGTTAATGGCTATACTCAATGAGTCAAAGCCAGAGTTTGAAATAAGGGCAAGAAGCGCAAGGCGCATCTTACTTCGACATTCCAGAAGGCCAAGGCTTGGACAAAGGCTTCTGGAGTGTGGAAAAAGGGCAAAGGCAAAGTCATTATAATCTTCTGGGAAGACAAAGGACATATCTCAAGATGTCTGCCTAAATTGTGGCAAACGGGGTCACTGAAGCGTGACTGCCGTATGGACAAGGCAGACATGAAGGAATTGAAGACGGCCAAGGCTCCGACTTCAAATATGTTTGTCATAAATATGTTCACTACTAGTATTAAAATTGGATTTTAGATACTAAGTGTGGTACATAAATATGTACTGGTGTGCAGAATCTGCTGATTAGCAGGATACTGACTTCAGTTGAGATTTACCTGCGAATTGGAAACGAGACGATAGTCGCTGTTTTAACCGTAGAAACCTAAGTTTGGGAACTACCCTTCGGGTGTGTACTTAAATTAGGAAACTGTTGTAATGTAACTAGTTTAACTAGAAACATTATCTCTATATGAGGGTTTAACCCGTTGCGGGTATACCTTTATATTCTAGAACACTAAAGTGTTTTATTTTATAAAGATGATATTGAGATAAACACATTAGATGTGAATAACAGTATTTATATTTTGAATATACATAAATCTCAAAACATATGACATGACAAACAAATAGCTCAAACTGAATTAATCAGTTGAGACTTATTTGTGGCATTGTTGTCTGGGACACAATTAACCAGACTCGTATATCCACACTTTCGAAGAGTGGGTACTAGGAAAAATTTGATTATATTCAAATAATGTCTACGAATCTAGTTTATTGGGCAAAGTGCCTAAAACACCTTTTACTTGGTAAAAGTGTAAGTGCCACCGATCTGTTAGCCCTCGTTCATAGTGACGTAAGTGGGCCCATGTCTAGCTAGGCTAGAGGTGGATATGAATGGTTCGTGACCTTTACGAATGTGGCATCGCGTTATGGTTATGTGTTTCTTGTGAAACACGGATCGGAAACTTTTGATGAATTCAAAGAGTTTCGACACGAAGTAGACATACAGATCGGCTAAAGTATTATACCGTCATGGTTAGACCATGGTGGAAAATACTTAAGCAACAAGTTTCTCAAATACTTGAAAGAGTATAGTATTCTTTCAATGAGGACTCCTCCCGGAACACGTCAATTTGACGATGTGTCCGAACGGAGAAACCAAATTTTGTTGGACATGATAAGGTTAATCATGAGTCGCTCTAAGCTACCATTTCCTTCAATGGATAAGCTTTAAACAGTGTAGAACTTATTTTGAATAAGGTTCCATAAAAAAATCTGTTTGACAGATTTCATATTAGATATGATCTGGAAAGAAACCGAGTTTCTAATTTCTGTAGATTTGGGAATGCTGGGCATATATTTGGATGATGCCAAACAAGAACCCAAATCGGATAAGTTTTTAATTGTAGGTTATCCTAGGGAAACCAAAGTATAGTACTTATACAACCCACAAGAGAACAATTTAATTGTTGCTCACCATGCGATTTTCCTAAGAGGAATACTAATATGCAGTGGTAAGTGGGAGGAAAGTAAAACTCAATGAAAATCGGAGTAATATTGTTCCAGGCACTGATTCCTTAATGGAACATAAATAGTTCATCAAGGATGAAACTATACCAATAATCTTCGAATACACAAGAACCGCGTAGGTCGGAGAGAGTCAGAAAACAACCTGGGAGGTATGGGTTTCTGATCTCACCTCATAAAGATGTCAATCTTATTGAGGAATACGAACTGACTACGTATGAGGAAGTGATAGAAGGTATCGACTCCCTATTATGGCAAAGTGCCATGATGTCCGAAATGGATCACATGTATACCAACTATGTTTAGACACTAGTTGATGTACCGGAAGGCATTGTGCATATAGGTACTACATAAGTCTTCAAGGAAGACATACATGGAAGGCAACATACCAACATACAAAGCTAGTCTTGTAGCGAAAAGGTATCGTTATCAACATTGTTTCGATTACGATGAAACCTTTTACTCGTTGCCATGGTTAAATCCATTGGACAATGTTTGCTAATGATGCATGTTTCTTTCATGAAATATGGCAGCTGAACATCCAAATCGCTTTCCTTAAATGGAAACCTTTTGGAGGATGTTTACAACATCCTGACGGTTCTGTCGTACCAAAACTAGCAAACAAGGTTTGCAGGTTATTCTATCCATGGATGGATTGAAGCAAGCATATGGTTCTTGGAACTATCGTTTTGATGTAATCATAATGGTATATGATTTAATTCAAAATGAAAATGATTCTTGTGTATATAAGAGGGTTAATGGGAGCGCACTGACAGTGACTGTCCTATAAAATGATGACATGCCATTTCTTGGAAATGATATTCCCATAAAACAATCTGTGAAAGCTTGGTTTTCATGAAAAATTCTTCGTAGAGTTCTTAGGAGAAACAACCTTTATTCTAGGAATAAAGATCTACTGGGATAGATTTAAAGTTGTTGGCACTCTCCGAGAACTAGTACATTAAAATAAATGTACGCGACCTGGTGTCTCATATGCTTTGAGCATATGGAGTCACAATCGGGCCAATCCAAGTGATAATCATTGGATTGATGTTAAGAACATCATTGAGTATCTTAGAGGAACTATGGATGCTTTTTTATACTATGGAGAAGGAGAACTTGAAGTGACAGGGTTCACTGCTGCAAGTTTCCAAACCCATAAAACGACTATAAGTCATAACAAAGGTACTATACAGTTTGAATAACGGAACAATGAGCTGAAAATCTTCCAAGCAAGATACTGTTACCGAATAACAACAAAAGTGGATTATTGCTGCAACTGAGGCAAGCCTTCTGGATTGATAATAATCCTAGTTAGATTAGGAATAGTTCTATTAGCAGCTGAGCTAGGCTACATCGCAGGCTAAAGAATTAATGGTCTCATCAACGATCCAGATATATACTTCGATATTCATCTGATTCGTTCGGATCATACATCGTGGTGATGTGATGATCGAATAAATCGCATCAGATGATAATCATGCAAATCCGCTGACGAAAGCCTTTTCTCAACATAAGTTTGAGCGAACCGTACATAGTTCGGGTGTAAGACACTTGAGTGATTGGCTATAGGCCAAGTGAGAGATTGTTGGACAGTTATGACCCACAACATCACTATTTGTACAGATCATGGTGTTGTTGTACAAATTAACTATGTGACAAAGGAAATTGTTCTTTTATCATTTGTAATTAGATTAACAAGATGTATAAATAATGAAAGGTCCATATGATTAGTTCCGGATTGAGATGATATGATATCAATCCACGAAGGTTTAATCATTAAATATCCCTAGTCGTAGTATTATCGAGATTGGACATCGATAATGCGGAATAGACTAGTATTACACTTGTGCGCGTTGTGGGAGCATAACGGCATAGTTCTCATATATTTGGGTATAGGATACTCATGCAAGTGTAATATGAGTTTATGTTTACCGATGGTACAGAAATAGCTTCGCTCTGGATAGACCAATCAGAATTCCATTGGTAGTATGACTATGTGTCTATGGAAGTCTGAATCAGGGTAGGTGTATTTGGTCTTAACCTGAGACTTGCACCGCTTATACTTGCGACAATCAATATACTTTGGTTTTTGTCGTCCAGGGCTTTAACAGGTTCTGTGTACGACTCTTCTGGGTATATTGAGAATCGTAGTGTATTGGGTGTGATGTCGAGATGGAAGTACCACTCCAGTAGTGGAGATGATGATCACGTAGGATACGGAACTGGTGCTCTTATGTGCTGCAGCTATCGGGATATTATGATTAGGTCATGTTTATCCGATTATAGAGAATAGTTACCAGAGATCCGATATGTGCTTCGTACGGGGCAGACACATTTCCAGCCTCAGGCCTTGCACGTGACATTCGATGCTGGATCGTAATACGCAATACTATGTATACTACACCTGATATAGATCACATATTCTAGTAAGAATATTTCTGGATAATTGGGTAGGCACGGTGCTTTGCTAGAAGCCAACCATGTCTTGTAAATCGGTATAAACGTAGTACTAGGTACGTACGTGTTCGGATAGTCCGACGACCGGATTTACTGCCAACATATCTGGGGATCTCATGGGTCGCTTCCCGAAGATTCACCGATGACGTATGACTCGCACTTTATTAATCTGGGATTAATTATAAGAGAGAGAAAATTAATCTGGGATTAATTACAGAGATATTTTATCTGGGATAAAATATTAATTAAAGAGAGAGAACGATTAATTTGGAATTAATCGATAAAATAATATATTCGATATATTATACGAAATTGGATTTCGACGTGGAATTAAAATTAGATTTTAATTCGGGCGAACGAGTTAATTTAGAATTAATTCGTTAGCGATGTGAATAGTAATTTTGCTAGGCATAATTATTTAATTACGTCGCAACGGAAAATTCGCTAATTCAGAATTAGCGAACCCGAGCCCGGGAGTGTTTGCTGGTGCACTCGCATTTCGAATTCAAGTGCGGTCCATAAGTCACATCAAGCGTCAAATCACTAGTTAATCGATTGATGTGATGTCTAGTCACTTTGAGTGATTTGACAACTTGTCATGAGTGATTGATGGTGGTAGTTGATTGGCTTTAATGCCTTGACTTTTTGGAAATCAATTAACCAATACACTTAACACAATTCTTTCTCTCTTCTTCTCTCTCTCTCACGCCCAATGGACCTTTTTCTTCTTCTCTTTTTCTGGTTTTGCCGAGAACTAGATGAAGTGATAAGGAAATTTTATGGCAAAAATTCCTAAGTGCTAGCACACATTCGGGGTCTTGCGAAGGTGATAGGGAAACCAACTTGTGAGCATGGAATCACCATTCGAAAGCTTGGAGCTTGGAGGACATCCATGGCCGAATTTTGGAGGAGAATAAAAAGCCCACTGCCAAGAGCTTCTAGGAGGAGCACAAGGATTTTGTTCATCGCATCGCATAACCGATCAATGTAAGTATGATTCCGCCGTACTTTTTGATGTATTCACATATGTTTCTTGCTTGAAATCGATCTTGGGACTTACTAGAAACCCAACACTCCGGGTATGAAGACACTACTGCGACACTCTGATTCTGGAGACGCAACCGCGACACCTCGGGTATGGGGTTTAGCGTGCCAGGTACGGCACTCCGGGTATGGAGACACTACTGCGACACTCTGGGTATGGAGACGCAACCGCGACACCTCGGGTATAAGGTTTAGCATGCCAGGTACGGCACTCCGGGTATGGAGACACTACTATGGCACTCCGGGTATGGAGACACTACCGCGACACCTCAGGTATGGGGTTTAACACGCCGGGTATGTCACCACCAAATCATTCAGTTCAAAGCAGCAGACAAGTCAGGTGGCAGCTGGCGAGCCAGGTAAGTAAAAATGCATTGCATAACTTTTATAGGATTGTCATTGTCACACACTGCACAAGTCCCATCAAAGTGGGGGCGGCTGTAGGTACTGCATTTTTGCATATAAGTCCCGATGATAAGTCTCACATGGAGACACTACCTCTTTAATTGTGGAAGTCGCGGGAAACGGACGTCGGAATGGAAGAGTCAAGAATTGACACATTGTTGGAATTAATTTGTTATTTATGCTTCGGGTTTGCTTGTTGGACCTCCGTTTTAAAACACACCCTTAGCCCAAACCCCCACAAACCACACACCAAACCCAGACATCACCAAACCAAACACCCAAGCCCACCAAAAATGGACCAAATTCACGCCTAAAGAAGACCCAAGCCACACGCCCAACACATTCCCAAATAATAAAATAACACATTAAGTCACTCACTCTGGCCACAAAATACAGCAGCCACAAAACACAGCAGCCCTCCTCACCGACCATACAAATCACCAAATTAAGTCACAAAAACCTGCCCCCACCGACCAAGACAAACACAAATAAACAACCAAAAAATCACCAACACGTAGACCACAAACAAAGCCACAGATAGCCACAAAAGCAGCCCCAAACCGAGCCACAAATAGCCACAAAAGCACCCCTAAAATACCATAAAATACCCCCAAAAAAACTGTCCAAAACAGTAAGCCTAAACCGTGACCAGAAACAGCCGTAAAATAGAGTAAAACAGCAGCCCAATCAGCAAAATCGCGAAGGAAAACGTTGAACTAGTGAACCGGAGGAGTTGCGGAGCATCAACCCTTCCGACGGCCGTGTAACGCGCTTCCGAGAGACGGCTTAAGAGGTTAGACCTGAGGGCACCCCTTTTATTTATTATCCTTTATTTTCTATTTATTTTATTACTTTATTTTGCATGAGTATTGTGGATTGGTGTATGATGTGATTTCCGGATAAACGGAATATGTTTTCTCTCTTGCGGTATATCAGATGGAAACTCGGACGTAAATTCCGTAGCCGAATCTGAATGGACGGTATTCCGGTTTGCACTCGGGATACAATGCCACGTACCACTTGAGAGACACACGTATTTCGTTTCATCCAACCTTGTATTCGAGCATGATTTAGTCTAGTAGATTATTTATCTTTTTAGCATGATTTAGTCTAGTATGCTATTTATTTTAAGTATGATTATGTTATTTCTTTATGCATGATTTAGTTCTTTGCTTTCGCATTAGGAATTTAGTTTACATTTGTGTTTAAGTGATTATTTATATATTCTTGGTATTTGATGATTCAACATGGTCATTGTGTGATATCGTATGTTTGCCGCTATGATAACTTACTTTTCAAGCATGCAAACTTAGACATAAGGATTTACTTTGATGAATGCGAACTAGATTTGGGTTATTCTTGAGCATATATGATGTGTAGATTCAGTTAAGTTATTGCACAAATCATTTCATTACAAGTGTCATAAGTAATGGACCATTCTGAACCCAACGGTTTGAGGTCTTCCCTTGCGATGGGTGAGTGCGGTCTTAAATCATTTTCCCGGTTCACACCGGGTGGCGACTCCATTATTATTCTCCAGTTTAGTCCCCCGCGGGCTACTCCGAACTCCCGACCGAGCCGCGAGCCCAGAACAGCGTCGCCGATTTATGTGTCCTACAGGTTCAAAAATTAACCATCTCAACTCGGGAATGGTTCAAAAATGAACAATCTCAACTCAGGAACGGTTCAAAAATGAACCATCTCACACCAGGAACGGTTCGGAAATGAACCATCACAACTCAGGAACGGTTAAAAAATGAACCATCTCAACTCAGGAACGGTTCAAAAATGTACCATCTCACACCAGTAATGGTTCATGAATGAACCATCTCCCACCAGTAACGGTTCGGGAATGAACCATCTCACACCAGTAATGGTTCGAGAATGAACCATCTCACATTAGTAACGGTTCGGGAATGAACCATCTCACACCAGTAATTCCCGAACCATCTCATACCAGTAACGGTTCGGGAATGAATCACACCAGTAACGGTTCGGGAATGAACCATCTCACACCAACAACAAAACAACATGTAAGTCCGGCAACGACCGACGAACCAGATAAGTAAAAATGTATGCATGACTTTGATAGGGTTGTCACTGTCACACACTGCACAAGCCCCATCAAAGTGGGGGCGACTGTAGGCACTGTATTTTTATATAAGCCCGATGATGAGCCTCGTATGGAGGCACTACCTGAAAAGTTATGGAAGTCACGGGAAATGAATGCCGGAAGGAAAAACCTCCAAAATTAACCCCTCATCGGATTCAGACTCACTAGCCCGCCATAGATTCGCTTAGCCGCTGTTTCAAACCAAACCCTGAAACACATGAAAGCCCACACGCCCAAAGCCTATCTACCCTCAAACCCAACCGGCCCATCTATCACCAAGCCCACACGCCCAAGCATTCCCAAATAGCGAAAATCTCATGCAAAACACATGTCAAAATCCCTCAAATCACCTTCCAATTTAACCAGATTTAAAATATCCTCCTCACCAAATTTACAAAAATTCTTTCCCTAAATAATTTAAGGGAATATCTCCCAAATTTGCATGATTTATTTCCTTACTTGAAGACCAAATCACCAAGAGAAACCCTAGACTCTTTTCACGCCAATTCACAAAAGAAACCAAAAGGCTCTCTCTCTCAACCTCACACGACACACACACAAACCTAGACACCACTCACTGACTGAAACAAACAACACACTTACTTACACCGTACACGACAATAGCACCCTTCAAACACACACACGGCAGTAGCACCCTCCAAACACACACACAGCAGTAGCATCCTTCAAACACACACACGACAATAACACCCTTTCTAAAACACACACACGGCAGTAGCACCCTTCAAACACACACAAGGTAGTAGCACCCTTTCTAAAACACACGCACGGCAGTAGCACCCTGAACGTGAAACAAAAATCATCCAAAAAATAGTCTAAAAAACAGACCAAAAAATAGTCCCAAAAAACCGCAGAAAACAGCCCAGAAACAGCAAAAATAGCAGCCCAAAACAGTGAAATAGCGAGCAGAAACAGCAAACTAGAAAAATAGCAAGCTTCAATCCTTCCGACGATAGCCTAACGCGCTTTCAAGAAGCAACTTAAAAGGTAAGACCTGAGGGCACCCTTTACTATATTTATTTTGTTCTAGATGTGGCATGTCTGGTTGGACGTGAAATACGTCCAACTGGGTATGCGAGGTCCTATATCGAAGACGACCGAACCTTTTGATCACATTTTCTTTCTCCAGCATTTTGTCGTTTATCTTTTTTTATATTTATTTATTCTTACAGTTGTTTTATTATGTTGCTTTTAATTTTATTTACTTTTATTATTATTCATTATTCCGGATTTAGTTTTGTTATTTATCTTTTCTTGTTATTTATTTTTATTTTACTATTTCGCATTTAATTTAGTATTTATGTTTACTTCGCTTTTATTGTCATTTTAATATTCCGCCTTTACATTTATTTATATTTCGTTATATTACTTCGCATCTATTTTTATGTCCGTTTACATTACATTAATGATTGTGTGTATTATCCATTGCGGTATATTGGATGGAAACCTAGACATAAATTCTGTAGCCGAATTCGAATGGACGGTAGTGCGGTCTGTACTTAGGATACAACTCTACGTACCACTCGGGAATACTCACAAATGTGTGTTTATGTCATTATAGGTGTTATTTTCATGATAACGTTCGAACGCGTTTCAAACGCAACTCGAACGCAAGCATTATGCCTCACTCTGTTCGAACGCGTTCTCGAACGCCACATAAATGTGAACTCTCTGGAACACTTCGTTCGAACGCATTTACGAATGCTACATGAACGCGCACACACCGGACAACCTCTTTCTTTATATTTTATGCATTTTCACCGCATTAATTATTTATTTTGCATTATGAGCTTAATTATTTGTATTTATTATTAACATTTTTTTACTGTTCTTATAATTTACATTATCGTACTTCTTTATTTAATATGCTTTTGGAACTATGTATTTGCTTTTATTTATATCCATGTTTATGGGTGTGTAAATTTATGTGTTTATTTGAATTATCTTACATGTGCTGCATAATACTTGGTTATACCATTGTATGAACCCGTCCATTATACTGGCCTAAGTAAGGGACCATTCCGAACCCAACGGTTTGAGGTCTTCCCTTACGAGGGGTGAGTGCGGCCTTAAATTATTTCCCAATTCACACTGGGTGGCGACTCCTTTATTCTCTGGTTTAGTTCCACGCGGTCTACTCTGTACTCTCTACGGGCTGCGAGCCCAATAGTTTCGTGGTCTCTGAGCATCATAGGCATAGCGGTAAATCCAGCTTCGCTCCTACACTCGGTAACAATGTTGATCCCCAACAGTGGGATGGTAGGGAGTGGCAGGTATAGCTTGAGAAGAGACTGCCAGGGCTTTACCTTTTTGGCCCGCCATTTTTCTTCTTAGAGCCCTCTTGGTAGGCTCATCGGTCTCCTCGCTCTGGAACTGGTGGAAGCGTCTTTTGGATGGTAGGGAGTGGCAGGTATAGCTTGGGGAGGTTGGGGATATTTTTGATTTGAGTGGGTGGCAGAGCACTTGAAGTTTGGACTTAATGGATCGGAACCAAGGCGGTTTATGGGGCACTTGAGGGCCCAGATGATAAGGCAGCTGAATATGCTAATTTCCATCTGGCCTCGGGAGGAACAAGAGCTGTAACTCGGGAGCGGGTGCTGCTAAATCGCCCCCCCCAAGAATCTTGTGCTACTTCTCGAGCAAGCTGGGCAGGGCTCTTGTAACCAGACATTCATGCAAACAGAAGAAGACGATTAGAACATAAAAAGGGCAAAAACAGCATAAAGAAAAAGACAAGGCAACATACATAAGGTTAATGGGTCAGTCAGAACCTACCAGCCTGCCTGGAATATGGTGGTGGAGTTCTCGGGATAAGGCCCGAGTCGAAAAGGGCAGAAGGGTTGACGAGATCCCTATAGTGGCCTCCGAACTCGGTTGCCTTCTTTATTCTGGCCTGGGTCTCGTGGTGGAC
>SKCR01019124.1:0-43936 GCA_019454045.1 Zanthoxylum bungeanum | reverse complement strand
GATGACACTAATGTATTTTTATGAAGATCAATGGCCTTCGATATTATTACCTTGTGATCTTACGTTTCTGTGGTCGTGTTCAATATGTCATTCTACTAATGAAACATCTATTGCATGTGTCCTTATGATATGAGAGTCATCATCCATTCTATTAACATCATATGTCAATTTAGGCGACACACAACAATATTAGTCAAGTGATATATTATTGTCCTGTATAACATCACATTTTACCATGAACTTAATTTGAGACATATATAAATATCATTAACTCTCATAATCGCAAACGTTTTTTGGATTAACGATATTCATCTGACACAATGTCGCAGGACCTACAAATAAAATATAGATGTAATAATGTGTAGTTAATAAATGCCTTTTATTAATAAATAATAAACTATATTACAAATATTATGTCTTAAACCATTACATTCATAATTGATTTTAAGGCATATACTCTAACAATTTAGACTTTAATATTAAATTTATGATTAAATAACAATTGGTGTAATAACCCAATTTTCATAAAGGAATTGTTGTTGTTTCGTCCATGAAGTCTTGGTCAAAATTATTTTAATTGGCATATTTCAATATTTAAATTTGGGGGACCAAATTAATAAAATTTTAGAGTTTAGCTCGAGTAGTGATTAACTGAAAACTATTGAGGTGCCAATTAATAATTGGCAAAATGTAAGAACTCATTTTTAGAGGGAGAAAGTGTGTGGGCGAGAGAAAAATTTCCGATAAATGGGCTTAAGGAAAAGGTAAAGGAAGACGTGGGAGTATTTTGGTAATAATATTGCCGCCTGTGGTAGTCAATTTTCGACGAATCTGAGACTACAATGGAATGGTTGTCTTTGGCCGATTCACGACAAACCGAATCTCATAACAGCACGCAGCTACCACCATTGGACTTAAGACGACGGCGCATCTTTTGTTATCGGAGGTGTTGGGACTCACCGTCGTATGAGCTCTATGCGCAAATACGTGTGGTGGTATGAGACAGCCACATGCGGCCGTGCCTTGGACACTTTCTTATCTTCAACGTCTCTGACGTGTTGAATGATCATTTCGTGCGGTAATGAACTCGACCTCTAACTTTTTGTCTTGTTGTTTTATTTCGTGTATAAAATTTATCTGTTTCAGATTATTAAATCGTATTGAAACTTGGCGTGTGGATTTGAGATTTGAAGTGTTGATTGTGAATTTTTGGTAGTTATTGTAGGCCCTGGATGTGCATTTTTGTCGTACTGAATTGTAAGAAAGAAATACATATTTTAAACGTAACAATGACGAACTTCTGTTAGAATGTATGAGGATTTCAATTAATAAATCTTTTGGCATCTGATGCAAAACTCACTTGGATGATTAGGCCAAGCAAACCCCTCGCAACTGATAGAATCCCAAGAACCGCGAATTTGATTTTGTAGGAACAAAACCCTTCCAAGGCCACAAAACAGACTCACAAAGAACTTGTCTTTGAGAACCCTTAAGATGATTCCTTGTAGTGTTCTGCTAGCTGGAGATGCCACCAAGGTTGCCACACCTTAGATAAGTCAAAGCTGAAACAAAGGGGAATCCCTTCCTTAAGCTTGAATTTTGGCCATAACCTTTTTTCTTTAAAGAAATTCGAAAATGGTAAGTTTTCATTGAAGAAGACAAAGTTTACAATATATATGACAAGATAAATTTACTAAAATGCCCTTAAAAGGTAAAAAGACCAAATGGTTATAAAACTCTATCAAGGTATTCTCCTTCATGATCCAATCGTAAAGTTTTGATCGTCTTACCTAATTGATTCTCAACCTCAGCACGATATTCTTTGAACTTTTCAAAAGTATCTGATTTATGCTGGATTAAGTAAACATAATCATATCTAGAATAATCGTTAATAAATATGACGAAGTGACACGGAACTCACTTGGATGTTTAAGGCCAAGCAAACCCCTCTCAACGGATGGAATCCCAAGCACCGCGAATTTGAATTTGTAGGAACAAAACCCTACCAATGCCACAAAGAAGACCCACAAAGAACTTATCTTTGAGAACCCTTAAGATGATTCCTTGTAGTGTGCTGCTACCACGGAGACGCCACTAAGGTTGCCATACCTTAGATAAGTCGATTGCATGAAATAAGGGGAATCCCTCCCTAAATAATTTTGGACAAAGCCAAGCTTTCAAGATGAAGGTAAATTTTCGAAAATGGTTGATTACCTTTCCATTAATAAGATAAGAGTTTATATAGTATAAAGAAAGAAACCCTAATGGATATGAAATGACCAAAACTTCCTTGATGGCTAACTAATGGATATTTAAAGGCTATGCCCTTAATAGTCATTTAATAATCTAAACAACATAACAAAAAAATGTCAAACAAAGTGGCTAAAGTCACCAATAACTTTGCCAAAAAAATCAACAAAAGGAAAAATAACAAAACCACAAAAATCCAACAAAGGTGGCAAGTTTTTCAAAGCCATGGCTAAATTGTCTCCTTGACAAAAACATCCCTATAATTCATGGCTTTATGTGTATATAGGCCCAATGATATATTTTGAAGCCTAATAATTCTTATCTTGGCCAAATTTTTGATGTTGGACTTAATTCGGATTGATTCTTCAAAAAGGTACTTGACTTCTGAATTACCGGTGCGTTAATCAGGTATGACTTCGGTCAAGTGAAATGGCTTTGAACCCACTCTATAGAAGTCCTCATGTGACGCCAATGTCACACTCGACAATGGCAATCTTGCTAGCCCCGACATTGCGTCTCTGATCTTCTTAGCTCTTTGGCGTGTGATTGGCCCTTGTTGGCACTTGCAAAGGCTCTACCATATTTTTGGTCGTGACATCTAATGTTCCTTGAGTGGTTGGATTCGTGTCATTCCCTCCCTCTTGAAAATGATTCGACCTCGAATCTGTACCTGCATCAAAAAGAGTTAAGTCAGAAACATTAAATGTAGCAGACACATTATACTCACCTTGTAAATCTAGCTGTACATATTGTCATTAAGTCGTTCCAAGACTTGAAATGGACCATCACCTCTCAGTTGTAGCTTGGATTTACACTGTTCAGGAAATTTCTCCTTCCGCATGTGTACCCAAACCCAATCACCAGGCTGAAATACCACACACTTTCTTCCCGGATTTGGATGAGAAGCATACTGCTCATTCTTCCAATGTATGTGCTCTTTTGCTTTCTCATGTATGTGATTCACCAAATCAGCTTTCTTTTTTTCCATCTAAACCTGCAGGCTCATCAAGAGGCAATGGTAACAAATCCAATGGAGTTAGTGGCTGAAAACCATAAACAATTTCAAATGGTGAATAAGATGTAGAAGAATGCATGTCACGGTTATATGCAAATTCAATAAAAAGGCAAACAATCCTCTCATGTTTTTAAGTTCTTAGTAACTAAGTCAAGGTCCTATTAACCACTTCGGTCTGCCCATCAGTTTGGGGGTGGCAAGTAGTAGAATATAAAAGTTTAGTTCCTAACTTACCCTATAAAACTTTCCAAAAGTGACTAAGGAATTTAACATCATGATCTGAGACTATACTCCATGGAATCCCATAGAGTAGTTGAAACGACCGGTAGTCTCTACTACTGTTGCACTATAGTACTATTACATCGTGGAACGAGTGTTACGTAATATAAAACATGTCAGAGCATATATACATTCATGGAACGACTTTAGGGATAAACGGTAAATTCTTTGAAACTTCGATGCGAAATTCTATGATGTTCCACTCCGAACAGCCAATGGTATTTGGGCCTAACTTTCTCATACGAACCCCGATTTTTATGAATTTTATATCGTCAAAAAGCTTAGACCGAGAGCTATAACTTCTACATTGAAATTTTTCCAAATTCGAACCAGAAATAGGCTAAACATACAGATCAAAAATTCGGATGAATAGTACCTGAGGGCATTCTAGTAAATTCCATACGCTTCTTTAAAATTCTACACTTTTATTTTTTTTAATGGTCAACTATAAAAGGAAACACTATTCACAAATTCATAATTTGAAAAACAAATGAAAGTAGAAAACGTGAGGATGCGGGAGAAGAAAGAAGAAGAAGAAGAAGAAGAAGAAGGAAAAAGGAAGAAGAAGAAAGTGCTAAGCACTCATTCACCAAACAAAGAAGAAGAAAAGCTACCATGGAGGTAGAGGAAGGAAGGAAACCAAGAGAAAGAAGGTAAGGAAACTTTAACCCAAGTTTTGGAAATTGATGTTTTGATGATTTAAGGGTTAATGGATATTATTGAGTTAAAGTAATTGATGTTTATATGATTTTAGTGATAAGAAATTGATGATTGTGGGAAACCCCCAATTTGTGAATTTTGAGTATGAACTAAATAGAGTATATAGAATGGATATGAATTATTGTTGAGGATGATATTGATGATGTTTTGGATGCTTATTATTGTTGATTGCTTGTGTGGAATGTTTGGGGGAAATGTTGGGCAAATTGAGTATGAGAAGATGAAGAAAAGACCTGAATTTTGGCCTAGCGTCGCGACGCGATCTGGGAATTTTCCCAGATACGCTACTGGTTTGATGCGCATCGTGACGCGAAAGGTTCTTGCGTTGCGACGTGCACTGTGAAAGTTTGGGTATGTTTCTGGACGATGCCCTGCGTCGCGACGCGTGGTAAAAAAATTCCCCAAATCAGTTTCAAACTATATCAGTTTTACCCGAACACGTTAGAGGCTACCCTATAAGTCTCGTATCAACTCGTATGTATATATTACATCATGATAAGAGTACGATACCCTCAAAATGATAGCCCTTACTTGAATAACCAAACTTAGCTTGATTCCGATCTATATATTCTTAGTCCATTTTCTAATCGAAACAATCGATGATAGATCATCGCAGTAACCACAAGTTTCACCAGTGAAGTGAAGAAAGGCTATCGAAACTCCAAGACTGTGAGTGGAAACTCTTCCTTTGAGTTGATTTTCATTTTGTTATTTTTCATGACATACTTACTTTCTCACATTTAGAGAGTTTGGCAATTTCACTATCAGTTATATTTTATTTAGCATGTTTTGAGAAATAATTTAGAAAATAAATGTTTTTAAAACATGAATTTTGTGTTTTCGAGGCATGGGGGAAAAACTCACCTCAGTATGTAACTTGTCATATATATGAAATTGATGGAGAAGACATGTGCACATGTAGAGGACTGGGGGGACGGCGATACGTAACACCCCCAGATCGTAGTTCAAGATTAGGGATGACAGATGCCCCTAGATCCTAGTTTCAGAGCCTGGAGGGTAGCATAGATCCGCACCCCCAGTTCTAGTTCACTGGATTGGGGGACGGCGATACGTAATACCCCAAGACCACTAGTTTCAGGGACAATAGTGGCATGCTTTGGGGGACGACGATACGTAACGCCCCTATACGTCAAGTTTTCAGAGACAGATACATATTTCAGAAACAGTTTTCAGACACAGACTTTCAAAGTTAGTATTCCAGAGAAAGATTTTCTAGAAAGACAAGTTTTCAGAAACAGCAGAGTTATAAGAAACTTTTAGAAAAGATAAGTTTTATTAAAGAGATTCCAGATAAGGTTTTCAGAGAAAAAGAGTTTTCATATAAAGCTATTTTTGGAACTTTGGTTTTAGAACCAAATATTTTTATATCAGTATTTCAGTATTTCAGTTTTCATCCACTCACTTAGATTTCCTACTTGTATTTTCCTTTATATTAAAGACATCTCTATATGTTTCCAAAACATAGTGACCATTTGATAAAGAACATTCACATTTCAATAAAATTATCTTTATCATATAAACATAAAGTTTCATCCTTAATGTTTATTTTAAATCCCTCTTTATCTAATATTGGGAGCGATATTATTTGTCTGATGAGTGAGGGAATATAATAACAGTCTTGTAAATTTAATTTATAACCATTGGGGAGATCTAAAACAACTGTTCCAATGGCTTTAACATCCAAAGTCTCGCCATTGCAAACTCTAAGCTGGATCTCCCTTTTATTTAGCCTTAATCTACTCATTACCTGCAAGAAGTTGCAAATATGAGTAGGACTGCCACTGTCTAACACCATCTACTATTTACATCTAAGGCTAATGAGATATCAATAATTGGAAAAATATAAAGCGTACCTGAAGGTCCTGATTTTCCTATCAGCTATGGACAATCATTCTTCCATTGTCCAGACTTCTTGCAATATAGACATTGGTCACGAGTCATTTGCAGTTTTATGCCTTTTCATTTCTTGGAGTTCTTCTTTGCAATATTCTTCTTCCCAATCTTTATTTTCTTTGACTTCCTAGAAGTCTTTATTACGCCCAAAAATTACTTGCGGTTATCGCAGTATAGGTGGGGTGTCGATTCCACAGAAAGATAGTTACAAGGAACTAATTCAATTAATGAAAACGTTAGAAATAACTTAATTAAATAGAAGGATTGAATTGGTAATGTAAATTTAAGATTACGAAAAACATGTAGGAATTTATCAATGGAGAAAAGTAGCAAAGCGTCGAGAATCCCTCTTATATCAAATCCCTATATTCAGTAATTGATTCCTTTATTACTCAATTGAAGGTTTCACATCCCAAACCAACAATCGGAAGATATTTCAATTCAAAACTGATTAAATTCTAAGGTAAGCGATGAATTATTTTCTCTATGTTAACAGTACATAAGGTTATCGTTATGACCTATCTAACGTCGACAATATACCCACAAGCAATACTGCAGCAGAAGATCAACTCATGAAATAACATTATCAGTCACAACTGGGTTACCCAATCACACATAGAAGAAGCATGACTATTCCTTTATGCAAATTGGTAAAACACAATCTCTGGGTTCATAATCAAAAAATAATAAAGAATAACAAATCATCAATTGTATTAAGTGTTGAAGAGTATTCAGGAATCAAAAACATGAATATAAGAACTTAATTACAAGAGTTCATCCCTAGCCTTGCCTAGGAGATTAGTTCTCCATAGAAGAAAAAAAACATAGCCTGGATAGATCGGAGGGACATCCTGTCTAGCTTGTGGTTCTTCATTCTTCTCTCTCAAATATGTGACTTCCACTCTTTGTTGTGTGTTTCTTCTCCTTTTTCAAGGTTCGGACGAGCTTAGGTTTATATAGGGAAGTCCTAGAGTCCTTATATGCATAAAACATGACTGAATTAAGCTTCTGGGACTTTTCCGGGGTGCCACGGCGCCAGAAAGTGGTGTTGCGGCGCCCAACTTATGGGAGTTTTGTATGGAGTGATGCTGAGGGCGCATCGCGACGCCATGAAAGGCGCGTCGCGACGCGTGACATAAATTTTGGATTTATGTTTTCTACGTTTCTACTCTTCCCACGTGCTTCTGATGCATCTGTAAGGTCCCGAAACATATACAATTGCTCCAATATTCATGTTCCATTACTTCATAATAACATAGGCTCTCGTCTTTTAACCATTCACCCCGGTGAGCCCCCTCTCTCCAGTGTCGTTGACTCTTCCACGCTTGGAACGGCTTCCTTGACTCCCTCATCTTCAGGTCAAGGTTGTTTATTGCCTTCGAATTTTTCGTCTTCATGTGTTGTGCCCCCATGGGGATTTCCACTACTGGGTCGGGTCTTGCTTTAGAATCTGGGATTGTGGTAGACTGTATTGTCTCTGGTGAGATCGGTAGTTTATGTGGTGGTCATGTTACCGGTTCTGCTTTGCCAGGTAGTTGTGGCCTTGTTATGGTTTTTTCTGATTTTGTGAATGGTAGAAGGGGAGTTGATTGCCCTGCCGGTGAGAAATTATCGTGTATTGAGGTGTCTGTTTTGTCTCTCATTTGTGATGCAATGATTGTGAACTTTTGTGATAATGGATTGAGTGCAGTTGCTGGTGGTGCCGTGGGTCTAGTAGAAACTCATGTTTGTGGGAATAAGGGGACTGTGATGTCGTCTCTCTCTAGTGCGACTAAGGCAGTGACTGTATCTGATAGTGCTACTATTACCACTACTATTACCGTGTGTTTGAGTGATCAAGAAGCTGTTGTTACTGCTAATGTTGTGGGGAGAAATAAGGATGTAGTTAGCAATGGTAAGGAAGCTGTCAATGATGCCCCTAAGCTATCCAAATATCCCTATTTGGGTGCAGATGGTACCCTGAGTTATCCAAAGATGTTGAATGGTTCCTACGGGGCAAAGAAGGCAGATAAGACAATTAATTCATTTTCAACTGCTTTGCATTATGTTCAACTAAACTTAGTTGATGGATGGGTTAAAGTGAGTCCTCCGTTGGAGGTTGCCGAAGAAGGGAGTGTCTTTTGGCGTAGTACATTAGTTGGTTAATTTTTGGGTAAGAGACTCTCCTTTCAAATCGTTGACTATATTGCTCACAAGATATGTGGGAGGTTTGGCTTGCGTGAGGTCCTGACCTCAGATAATGGTTTCTTTCTATCCAGATTTGCTAGCTTCCAAGAAGCGTGTGTGGTTTTGGAGAAAGCTCATTAGCATATGGCTAATAGGGCTCTGGTTCTTAAGCATTAACAACCGAGCTTACCTTTAACTAAGAAGGACATCAATAAAGTTTCGGTGTGGGTTCGCATCTACAATCTGCCCTTTGAGTACTGGACTGTTGAGGGACTTAGTTTTATGGCTAGTGTAGTTGGTTGCCCTCTCCATGCTGACCAAATTACCTTTTCTAGGAGACGGCTTAGTTTTACTCGAGTTTGTGTTGAAATTGATGCTCGGAAGGCTCTAGTTGAGGATTTTGACTTCCAATGTTCAAATGGGATGTGGTTAAAAGTTAGGGCCGAATTTGAGTGGGTCACTGTGAAATGTTCTACTTGTGAGATTTTTGGTCATTCGCTGAATTATTGCCCTAGGAAAGCTCCCATTAGGGAGGAGAGTAAGCCCTCACAGACCTGGGCTCCTAAGACCACTACTCCCTCTACGGTTGCAGCTATTTCATATTTGGAAATTAAGAATAGAGAGGGTGCATGGATTGCAGTCTCTAAGAAGAAGAGGTGTAAGGTTGTGGTTCAGGCTAGTCATGTTAAGCCTAGTGGGGTTGAGAGCTTGGGTGATACCGCTGTTAAGTTTGCATTTCTGGCTAATCATGTTAAGCCTAATGTTCTTCCGTTTTGTCGAATTTGGGTTTGTTGGAATCCTAGTGATGTTGATGTGAGCATTCTTTGCTATTCTCCTCAAGCTATACATTGTCGTGTTTCTCATGTTTCTTCTCTTTGGAGCTGTGTGGTTTCTGTGGTCTATGGTGAGTGTGACTATGAGAGGCGTCGGGAGCTTTGGGCTGATTTGCTTACTAGTGGTAGAGATTTTGATGCCTCTTGTGGTTAGTTATGGGTGATTTCAATGCTTTCGTTCTACTCTTGAGCATAGTAGAGGTTCCTTGTCACGGCCTTCCTGGAAGGAAGACTTGGGTTTTTGTCTGGACCAGGCTCGTTCGGATGATCTTCGGTTTTCTGGCTGTCACTTTACGTGGTTTAATAAGCAGGTTCGTTCTCCTATTTGGTGGAAGCTTGATCGTGTTGTTGCTAATTCTTTTTGGGAGTGTCTTTTTCCGGGTTCAGTTGTTAGGTTTCTCCCCCTCAAATTTTGGACCACTCTCCTATGGTTGTCAAGCTTGCTGAGCTCCCTAAGAGGAACCTCCCTTCAAATTCTTTGATTTTTGGGCTGACCATCCTAATTTCTTTGCTGTTGTGGCTAGGGCTTGGGATATTGATATTTTTGGTACCCCCGATGTTCCATTTGTGTCGTAAGTTGAAAAATATGGATTACCTGTTAGGTAAACCCAAGAGTGAATATGCTCTCAACTGGGCGATTTGCTTCTTCTCCTTCGTGTACCTGGATCCCTTTGGTCTTCTACCAAATTGATTCTCTCCTCTCAGATCTGGGCTTTTACTAAACTTATTTTCCCCGTGCCTTTCTCCTTTTGTTACCCTTTTGTTTCCTCAGATCTATTTTCTTCCCCTTTATTTTTCTTAGATCGGTTTTGGTCTTTTACTCCGGTTTCCCCCCCTTTTTTTTTCTCCTTTCCTTTCTGTTTTCGCCTCTTTTGCTCTCCTTATTTTCCCCCTCACCGTTTTTTCATTATGCCTCCCTCTGGTCTCCCTATCGTGGGGCCGCGCCTCCCTGGCACTGGCCGTAGAGCTGTTAGGGCTACTTCGTTGGCCTCAAATGCTTCGCAGGTTGTGCTGGGTTCGGTTTGCTCGAAGCCATCGTCGGATCTCATGGCCCTCTCGGCTCCTTCCTCAGCGCCGGCGGCATTGACTTTCTCAGAAGGAGTCGCTTCAACTTCTAGCTTGGTTATTGGTGATAGTGGGTCGGGTGTTATCTCCCCATCTGATTCTGTCTCCGCCGTTGCAGGTGTTCCGGGTCAAGGTGATTTTGGTGTTCCTGCTGGTTGTTCAGGCTCTTATTTGCCTGAGTTTGGTGTTGCTTCTGTTTCGGCTAGCGAATTTTATGCTCCTGGCACTAACATTGTGTGTAGATCTGCCGATTGTTTGGGTGAAGGTGGCATTGATGTGTTGAATAATGAGATTTTGGACTTTGACCCTGGTGTTGTTCGTTCCGTTGAGGGTGTTATTGGACATGGAGTTGGTGGTGGCTCTGCTGGATCGCTTGGTGTCTGGTCTCCGAGTGTTACTACTGGTATTGTTGATTCAATTTTGGTGGGCAATGTTTCTAAGCCAGTAGTGGCTGCTGGCCAAGATGTTGTTGGGAAATCTGGTATTGAGGTGTGGTCATCCTCAGCAGTGGCTGTTTCAGTTGATGCAGAGAATGTGATTTGTGATGCTAAGGTGAATGATTTCCTACCAGTTGTGGTTTCAGACTGTGTTATTGCAGGGGGGTCTGTGGGTTGTTTGGAGAATGGTGTTTCTGGTCCTGGTACTGACCGTAAGAAGGTTGGCTGTGCTCCTGGAGCTAAGGCAGATGTGGGTGTAGTTGGTGTTGGTTCTGATAGGGGTTCTGGTGTTGTAGTTAGCACTGTAGGCAGGTTGGATTTAGTGAGTTTGCTTGGTTCTGTTAATGTAATTGGTGGTGCTGTGAGGCAGATTGATACCCAATTGACTGGTAGAAGAGTGTCCGGTGATGCCTTGGGTGTGCATAAGGAGGTGGTGCCGGCGAATCTGGAAGTAAAAGATGGGGGTTTTTCTGGTGGTAGTAAGAGTTATGCCACTGCCTTGAATGGTTCTGTGGGAGTTGACAGTCTTGATTCGACATTTTCTTCCACTGCTCTACATTATGTTAAACCTAATATTATTGATGGTAAGGTTGCTGTATGCCCACCTGCAGAAGTCTTTGAAGAAGGGAGTGTGTACTGGCAGAATACTTTAGTTGGTTATTTTGTGGGAAAACGTCTACCCTTCCAAACTGTCAATTCTATTGCACACAAGTTATGGGGAAGGATGGGTTTGTTAGAAGTCCTTACGTCCGAGAATGGTTTCTTTTTGTTTAGATTCAATAGCCTTCAAGAGGCTGGTGTGGTGTTGGATGGAGCCCCTTGGCATATGGCTAATAGGCCGTTGGTTTTAAAACTTTGGCATTCTAATTTATCTTTGACTAGGAGGATTTGTTCAAGGTCCCGGTCTGGCTCAAACTGTTTGACCTTCCTTTTTCTTTATGGCCGGCGAAAGGGATTAGCTGTGTGGCAAGTGCAGTTGGGAAACCTCTCAATGTTGACCA
The DNA here is from genome assembly GCA_019454045.1 of Zanthoxylum bungeanum. NCBI lineage: Eukaryota > Viridiplantae > Streptophyta > Magnoliopsida > Sapindales > Rutaceae > Zanthoxylum > Zanthoxylum bungeanum. The sequence goes on along the minus strand of SKCR01019124.1, from coordinate 32,256 downwards.
TATTATCCAGTCCAGGAAACGTCTCAGCTTTGCTCGTGTTTGTGTTGAGATTGATGCTCGGAGTCCCCTTATCGAGGAGATTGTGTTCCAATACCCTAATGGCATTAGGGTTCCTATTAGGGTTAAGTTTGAATGGGTTCCTGTGAAATGCTCTACTTGTGAAGTTTTTGGGCACTCGGTGAATTCGTGCCCCAGAAAGGCACCTAGTAAGGAGATTAAAAGTTTTCCTCAGCCTGCCATTCCTAAGCCACATCCTCCGTCTACGAATAAGGATGCTCCTTTTGATTCTGCTAAGGCTCATCCGTCATGGGGAGGTTGACTTACGCATGGGTAATGGATCAAAACTGGCTGCATTGTGTGTGGGGACTTATTCATTAGTTTTACCGAAAGGTTTAGTTTTAGACTTAGAAGATTGTGTTTATGTACCTTCTCTAGTAAAGAACATCATTTCAATTTATTCTTTATTTAATAAAGGTTTTTCATGCCTAATAAGTTGTAATGAATGTTCTATTTATTTCAATGAAATAAAATATGGAGATAGTATTTTGAATAATGGTATCTATGTCTTACAAACTAACAAAGAATGTTCAACCTCTAATATATACAATGTTAACTCGAATAATCTCAACGAATCACTTCTATGGCACAGTCGCTTAGGTCCATATCAATGAAACAAGATTAACTAAGCTACATAAGGATGGGTATTTCAAACCCTTCAAATATAAACCTTATGGAACTTGTGGGTCTTGTTTACTTGGTAAAATGACCAAATTACCCTTCAAAGGTAAAGGATAACGTGCAGCGGAGACATTAAAACTCATACACTCTGATGTATGCGGACCAATGTCAATCACCGCTAGAGGTGGATTCTCCTACTTCATTACCTTTATCGATGATCATTCGCGATATGGGTATGTGTACCTTATGCGGTACAAATCTGAAGCCTTTGAGAAATTCAAAGACTTCAAGGCTGAAGTAGAAAACCAGCTTAATTAAAGTATTAAGTCACTAAGGTCTGACCGAGGTGGTGAATACTTAAGCAACGAATTTCAAGATTACTTGAGAGAAAATGGCATTGTTTCCTAGTGGACTCCTCCGGGAACTCCACAGCATAATGGGGTCTCCGAAAGGAGAAATCGGACATTATTAGATATGGTCCAATCAATGATGTCAGTCAGGGATCTACCTATTTCATTTTGGGGTCTTACTTTAGAAACTGCAACACTACTACTAAACCAAGTTCCTTCCAAGACTGTTTGTCAAACACCATATGAGTTATGGTTTGGGAACGTCTTAGTCTTAGTTATCTAAGAGTTTGGGGATGTGACGCATATGTCAAGCTCATACAAACTTACAAATTGGATGATAGGGCAGTTAAATGTAAGTTTGTAGGATATGCCTTGAACTCAAGAGCATACATGTTCTACGTCCCAAATGAACAAAGAACATTTGTCTTACGAAATGCTAAATTTCTAGAGAATGAATTTCTTCTCAAGAAATTTAGTGGGAGTAGACTTGACCTCGATGAGGTATGAGAAGAACAAACTAACATAGAACTAAACCCCAGGCCCCTCAAAAGGGCAGCGACGGAACAACCACAAGGTTATGAACTCAAAAGGTCTTTTATGGAAAGACATGAGCCTGAAAGATATTGTTTCCATATTGATGAGGAACATGATCAAGTCATTGATAATGACGATCCCACCAGTTATGACGAAGCAATGCGTGACATTGATTCTATCAAGTGGCTTGAGGCCATGAAATCCGAAATAGACTCTATGTATCAGAATCAAGTCTGGGACTTGGTAGATGCACCTGAAGGGATAAAACCAATGGGCTGCAAGTGGATCTACAATAAAACTATGCAGAAGGAAACATCCAAACCTATAAGGCTAGGTTGGTGGCGAAAGGTTATAGACAAATCCAAGGAATTGACTATGACGAAACCTTCTCGCCTGTTGCAATGATAAAGTCCATTCGAATTTTACTGGCACTAGCTGCACACTTTGATTATGAGATTTGGCAGATGGATGTCAAAACATCTTTCCTTAATGGGAACCTCGTGGAGGAAGTCTATATGACACAACCTGAGAGGTTTGTATATAAGGATGATAATAATAAAGTATGCAAGCTTAAACGATCCATTTATGAACTCAAGCAAGCCTCTAGAAGTTGGAATATATAATTTGATGAGACAATCAAAGAATTTGACTTCATCAAAAATGTAGACGAGCCTTGTGTTTACAAGAAAGTAGTGGGAGTGCTGTTATATTTCTTGTATTATATGTCGATGACATATTAATCATCGGGAATGATATTCCATGATGCAGGCCACCAAGCAATGGTTATCTCAGAATTTCTCCATGAAAGATTTGGGAGAAGCAGCCTACATCCTCGGCATTAAGATCTATCGTAATAGATCTAAGAGGTTGTTAGGATGTTCTCAATCTACGTACATAGATAAGTTTTGAAAAGATTCAAAATGGAAGATTCCAAAAGAGGTAATTTACCTACTTGTCATGGAATCAAATTATCTAAGGAGCAATGTCCACATACTCCTTCAGATAGAGCGCGTATGAGTTGGATCCCTTATGCTTCAGCAATAGTCGATCATGTATGACATGCTATGTACAAGACCTGATGTCTCTTATGCTCTTAGCATAACGAGCAGGTATCAGACAATCCTGGTGAGCAACACTGGGCAGCTGTCAAAACACATCCTCAAGTATCTAAGAAGAACTAAGGATGTGTTCTTGACATACGAAGATTGTTCTGAGATGAAAGTCATTGGTTACTGTGATACGAGCTTTCAGACCGATAGGGATGACAACAGATCGCAAACATGATATCTGTTTACTATGAATGGCGGAGCTGTCAGTTGGAAAAGCTTAAAGTAGTCAACTACAGCGAACTCCACCACTGAAGCCGAGTATATAGCAGTATCTGAGGCTACTAAAGAAGCAATTTGGATAAAGAAGTTCATCACAGAGCTGGAAGTGCTTCCCGCGATAAAGAATGGCATCACGATGTACTGTGACAACACGGGCGCCATTGCTCAATCAAAGGAACCAAGGTCCCACAGAAATCCAAGCATGTACTCAGGCTATTTCATCTCATCAGGGAGATTGTTGAGAGAAAAGAGTTATTATAGACAAAATACCCACAGAGATAATCTTGCAGATTCTCTGACTAAAGGGCTAACTCAACAAAAGCATGATAGGCACACCCGAGAGTATGGTGTCCAGATTCATACTAGTTGGCTATAGTGCAAGTGAGAGATTGTCAGGGATATACCCTATACCCAACTTGTGGATGTGCTATATGTACATGTATTTGTAATATTTTCATTAATTAATAAAATGGCAATCTTTATTATACGTGTCTTACATAACTTATATGAATCATCAACACTGTAATAAAGCCATTGGAGTAATAAGACGATGGCTTCCACGCCTTATGAGAATCATTACTCTTAAATGTTCATAGTCATAGTTTTGTGAATAATCTGGGCGTTCATAAAGCGGAGAGACTAGCATGATGATATGATCCGCCCTTAAGTGGGGTAGCCGATCTCATAGACTACTAGCGGAGATCCATCCACTTGGTGTATCACATGGATGCATGAGTTGCTCGTGTCCATCGAACTGATCGCCGAAAGTTTTCATATGGATTTTTATATCCCATGTGTCTGTGAGAACTTTCATGTATCGATTATATGACTAGTCCTTTGACTTGAGGTCTTTACAATCTTATGTGTGGATCAAATAACTTTGACATTCTCCTTCCCCGGTTCAAAAGATCCGGTTATAAGGGTATGATTGGGTCATTTGTTGAAACATATGAAGTTTGTAAAGATACAACATAGAATCGCCACACTCTCGGATAATATTTTCTTATAAGAGTAGTATTCCAGTTCGCGGGTTGATATGTGTGATCAGTGCTTGAGACTGTGGCCACAGCGGAAGAATCATGTGAGATTCTTGGGTGAGCACGATTCATGACACTATCAACATCATACCTTTGACCATATGGGTAGACACTTTATGTACCATAGGTCAATGGGTGGGGATACAGTGAGGTGATGGACTGTATCATATGTAAATCGTATACATAATGGGTATATATATCTTTCCTTCTCATTTGGGGGCCTTGGCATGTTGCTAGATGTCAACCTTGGTCATTGAAATCGAACGACCATCTAATCGGAGGATAATTTATGTTCGATTAAATTATCACGATTCATTTCAAATCCAACTTGAGGGGAACCCAAAATGTCACACACAACAAAGCCGAAATCAATGGTTAACAGTGCATAGTATAAATATAACAGCATATATGATTGTTATAGGAATTGTTCATAAATTGTTCAATGTGTTTAATTATTGAATAGATCATTTATGAGGTTCCATAATGGCTTAGGGATTGGTGAATGACGATAGGGGCACTTTGGGAATTGGAATAAAAAAAAATTTTAAAAAAATTACTATTCACGTGAATAGTACGTGAATAGTAATTTTTTTATTTGTTTTGAATTCCAATTCGGCCCAAACTCTTGTTAGTGTTTTATAATCTCATTAAACCACTAAATTAAGATCCAATGGCTAAGATTAAATTATCTTTTATCCCACATCAGATTCTTAATTAATTTTGTTGTCTTTGGAGCACTATATAAACCCAAAGAATTCTTTACAAATTTTCTACACCAAAACCTTTCATATCTTGGGTTTATATAAGTGAGCAACTCTAAAGTTTAAGAGTAAGCCACTGATTTTTAGGATCCTTAAGTCTAATTGACTAGAGGAACCTCGAGTTAAAAGTTTTTAGGTATTTGCATAGGCTAGCACCAAGGGCAAAATACCCGTGCACTCAAGGCATAGTCTTGCCGTTGAGTTTTGGCTTTGGTGTGTGCATCTTTGGAGGCCACACACTTGGGTGGCTCTTTGGAACCTGGAAGAGCTTGTTGAGTTCAAGAAAAGCTTGTAGATTGGAGGGAGGACTGGAGGAGTCTTCTGTTCAAGTAAGTCTTTTTCTTTCTTTTTTTTAATTAGAGTTCTTATGATAGTTAGCATGTTTAGGTTTATGTTCTTTGCATGTTTTATGAGTTTTATGCTTAGAATATATAGTAACATGCCTAGGCTTGTAGAATAATCAAAACAAATGGGTCTTGGGCAAAGGGAAAGCGGCATAATAATTTTATTTTCCGCTGCGCACTCGCGGCCGCTTCCCAACACTACCACTGTGGATATATGAGATATTCTCCACACATTTTGATGGCAGTCACGTTACCGATCCATTAAGATTAGACCTCCGTCTGTTCGTTGGGTGTGGACTGATGCTCATGATATCCTGCGAGTATCAGATATAATCCGTCAATCCTGTGTACATGGCATAGGTAAGTATCAGGCACGTATTTGCGATCTAGTAAATCAATAGTCGTGGTATACTTTGGAAGCGAGTCTCGAGTGTTATTTAGAGATTGTAAATTTAAAAGTCAACTATATTATACCTTAGGGATTTGACGTTGTTATCTATATCCCCGGTATAATATTGATAGCCTGTGATGGAGGGATTATACGTATGCAATGACCTCGACTTGCATAGTTTAGCGAGATTATCCGTGGTCGTCATAATTCATGAGTGGGTGAATTATTGACACGAATTGGATTCTGTGATGGATAAACCTAAACTTAGAGAGTCCCACAATATGAAGTGTACTCGTTGTGCACTTGGGCAATGCATTATGAATAATATAGATTATTCATAATACTTCACCGGATTAAATGAGTTAATTCGAATCGTTTAAATTGTTAAACGAAAATACATGCATTAGGGGCATTTTGGTCAATCAATAATTAATGTGTATTTATATTTGATACAAAATTTGATTTGAAACATATCAATTAATTGTCAAATAAGATTTTGACACATGCCATTAATATATGTATTTGATATTTAATGTAAATAAAAATACATATATAATAATAATTATTTTAATTAATTATTTAGGTGTTTTAAATGTTAAATATCTAGATAATTAAATTATTTCAATATTACATAAATGTTATGCAATATGTTTGATTATTATTTGTACATGTTGCATGATTTTATTAAGCTTAAACTTTACAAATTGGATTTGTCAACTTAAAAGCTTATTATTATTTAATTATATTAAAATGACCAAAATACCCTTCTTTTACACCAAAAGTCTGTTTGGCCTAGCTTTATAAAGTGGAAATTTTATTTTTCTCATTTTATTACCTCTCATAGCTTGCATACTTTATTATGATCATCCTTAGATGCAAACCCCTCAGGTTGTGTCATATAGATTTCCTCTACGAGGTTCCCATTAAGGAAAGCTGTTTTGACATCCATCTGCCAAATCTCATAATCAAAGTGTGCAGTTAGTGCCAGTAAAATTCGAATGGACTTTATCATTGCAACAGGCGAGAAGGTTTCGTCATAGTCAATTCCTTGGATTTTTCTCCAACCTTTCGCCACCAACCTAGCCTTATAGGTTTGGATGTTGCCTTATGCATCAGTTTTACGCTTGTAAATCCACTTGCAGCCTATTGGTTTTATCCCTTCAGGTCATCCACCAAGTCCCAGACTTGATTCTGATACATATAGTCTATTTCGGATTTCATGGCCTCAAGCCACTTGATTGAATCAATGTCACACATTACTTCGTCATAACTGGTGGGATCGTCATTATCAATGACACGATCATGTTCCTCATCAATATGGAAACCATATCTTTCAGGCTCATATCTTTCCCTACCAGACCTTCTAAGTTCATAACCTTGTGGTTGTTCCGTCGCTGCCCTTTGAGGGGCCTGGGGTTTAGTTCTATCTTAGTTTGTTCTTCTCGTACCTCATCGAGGTCAAGTCTACTCCCACTATGTTTCTTGAGAAGGAATTCATTCTCTAGAAATTTAGCATTTCGTGAGACAAATGTTATTTGTTCATTGGGACGTAGAACACGTATGCTCTTGAGTTCAAGGCATATTCTACAAACTTATATTTAACTGCCCTATCATCCAATTTGTTAGTTTGTGTGAGCTTAACATATGTGTCACATCCTCAAACTCTTAGATAACGAAGACTAGGACGTTTCCCGGACCATAACTCATATGGTGTTTGACTAACTGTCTTGGAAGGAACTTGGTTTAGTAGTAGTGTTGCATTTTCTAAAGCAAGACCCCAAAATGAAAGAGGTAGATCCGTGCTTGGCATCATTGATCGGACCATATCTAATAATGTCCGATTTCTCCTTTCGGAGACCCCATTATGCTGTGGAGTTCCCGAAGGAGTCCACTGGGAAACAATGCCATTTTCTCTCAAGTAATTTTGAAATTCGTTGCTTAAGTATTCACCACCTCGGTCAGACCTTAGTGAATTAATACTTTTATAAGCTGGTTTTCTACTTCAGCTTTGAAGTCTTTGAATTTCTTAAAGGCTTCAGATTTGTACCGCATAAGGTACACATACCCATATCGCGAGTGATCATCGATAAAGGTAATGAAGTAGGAGAATCCACCTCTAGCTGTAACTGACATTGGTCCGCATACATCGGAGTGTATGAGTTCTAATGTCTCCGCTGCACGTTGTCCTTTACCTTTGAAGGTTAATTTGGTCATTTTACCAAGTAAACAAGACTTACAAGTTCCATAAGGTTTATATTTGAAGGGTCTAAAATACCCATCCTTATGTAGCTTAGTTAATCTTGTTTCATTGATATGACCTAAGCGACTGTGCCATAGAATTGATTCATTGAGATTATTCGAGTTAACGTTGTATATATTAGGGGTTGAACATTCTTTGTTAGTTTGTAAGACATAGATACCATTATTCAAAATACCATCTCTATATTTTATTTCATTGAAATAAATAGAACATTCATTACAACTTATTAGGCATGAAAAGCCTTTATTACATAAAGAAGAAATTGAAATGATGTTCTTTACTAGAGAAGGTACATAAACACAATCTTCTAAGTCTAAAACTAAACCATTCGGCAAAACTAATGAATAAGTCCCCACACACAATGCAGCCATTTTGCTCCATTACCCATGCGTAAGTCAACCTCCCCATGACGGAGTCTCCTACTGTTTCTCAGGCCCTAAACATTGTTACACAAGTGAGTCCCACAACCGGTGTCAAGAACCCAAGTAGAAGGTTCAGAGTTTTGAGAATTTAGTTCAATCATAAACAACATACCTGAAGCATTGGGCTTCTTGGCCTCCTGGGCATCCCTAGCTTCCTTGGCTTTCAATGATCTGCAGTCTTTCTTCCAATGACCCTTCTTTCCACAAAAGAAACATTTCCCCTTTCCTTTTTTCTTCTCCACCTTGCCATTGGGCTTTAGGTGATCTAGAGCCCTGGTCTTGCCCTTTTTTTTCTTTAGGCCTCGTGGCATCAGGTCCGTACCCGTAAGGACGACGGAGGTTTTAAGCTCCGGTTTTAAGTCATTCTCTGATTGCTTTATCAGATTATGCAATTATGCTAAAGTAGCTTCTTTATCAGACAGATGAAACTGCATAATAAAGTTAAAGAAGTCTTTTGGTAAGGACTGAAGAATTAGATCGTGAACTATCTCATGATCCATGATGAACCCGAGGTTGGCCAATTTTTCAATGTGGCTGATCATCTTAAGCACATGTCCACTAACAAATCCTTCCTTATACATTGTTTGGAATAAGGCACATGACACTTGGAATCTCATGGTATGAACGGAAGTTGCATACAACTCCTTCAAGTGAAAGATGATGGTTTGAGCATCCATATCTTCGTGAGCTTTCTAAAGTTCGTCTGATATAGAGCCAAGCATTATGCAAACTGCTTGCTCATCATCATCGACGTGTTTCTTCCAAGCATCAAATGTATTTTGGTCAGCATCTTCTGCGGGTTCAGGGGGAAATGGTCTTTCAAGAACATAGAAAATCTTTTCTTGTCGTAAGACAATTTTAAGGTTTCTAAATCAGTCATTGTAGTTGTCCCCTTTGAGCTTATGCTCATCAAGGATGGAACGAAGTGATACTCTGTTTGCCATTTGAATGTTTGTGAAATTTTTAACCCACCTGTTAAAAGAGAATGTTAAAATTAGGAATATGTATTCATTAATTTTTCATAATAACATGGGCTTTTAATATTATGAAGTTGCTCCCACTCAATTGTTTTAAAATTTTAAGCAAATCACATCAACCCCAATATGATGGATTTTTTGTGGGCAAGGATCCCATTATCATCATTTCATAACTCCGACTAGGGCCGATTGTTATAAAATACGATAATTAGGTAGGTTCCCAACCAATTTATGATATAAATCACACTTCTTTGATCATTGGGTTTGGCAATCAAACATGCCATAGCTTATGCTAGTCCTCGTGGACACCCAATCTTTGCCACTAAGTTATAAGACCACGCCTAAGGGTCGCTGCGTCTTATGACTCAGAAAAGTCAAACCATTGTCAATAGTACGATTTAGGGATAAATTGGTATTGGTCAGTCTGGTAAAGCATAGTCCTGCCAATACGGTTTAAGCCCTTTCGGTCTATACTTTACAATGGGAGGTAAATTTTAGACTTAAATTATTATTGAGGATTTTAGCAAGTTTAAGTGAATAACTGTCAAATGGATTCCTCCATTGAAAATTCCCCAGAGGGAGGGTGGAGCGAACTCTCTTAAATACCCTTACCTCTTAGGCTCTTATTGCATTGGTGACAGGAATAAACAATAGATCCTCCAAATTAGTCCAACACTTTAAATATGCTTTAAGGTAAGCTTTGAGTAAATGATTATCTAGATGTCTTCACAGCTTTTCCTTTTGGCTATAAAAAGGTAGTGAGTGAAGGAAGACACCAAATCATTATCCAACTCTAGTAATACCTTTGGTTAAATTAACTTTAGTTTGGAAAGTTTTATTAACGCCTTGGTCCCACCCCACTTGTATCTTTTATAATGTCTTTTATTATAAACAAGTTATTTATATTTATTAGCCTTAAAGGTAATAAATCTCTAAGTTCATCACGGAATAATTACTTAGCCAATGGATAAGCAATACACTTTCTATTTCCTTAGAAAGTCTCTAGATGTTTGCACCCTAAAATAATCATGCCAATTCTAATCATACATAGAATCATCAAGCATATGAGTTTTAATATGTTGGAATTATTTTAGGGATTAAATAACTTTGATTAATATTTAATTATGATATTGCATTTTATTTTAATCAAATAAATTTACTATTCACGTTTTTTTACAGATGCGTGAACTTTAAATGCAATTTCACAATTCAAATCTTAACCAAATCATGCAAAACTTGTGCCTAAAATTAAGTTCAGGGTGTTAGCATTCCAACGATCTCTTACACACCCAATTTCGAGTTCAAATGAGAGAGAACTAATCAAAAAAAAAGGACGCGCTGATACCACTGTAGGGAAGCGGCCGCGAGTGCGCCGCGGAAAATTTAATAAATCAAATTATGATGCCGCTATCCCATTGCCCAAGACCCGTTTGTTTTGATTATTCTACAAGCCTATGCATGTATATATTCTAAGCATAAAAACTCATAAAACATGCAAAGAACATAAACCTAAACATGCTAACTATCATAAGAACTCTAATTAAAATAAAGAAAGAAAAAGACTTACTTGAACCGAAGACTCCTCCAGTCCTCCCTCTAATCTACAAGCTTTTCTCGAACTCAACAAGCTCTTCCACGTTCCAAAGAGCCACCCAAGTGTGTGGCCTCCAAAGGTGCACACACCAAAGCCAAAACTCAACGGCAAGACTACGCCTTGAGTGCACGGGTATTTTGCCATTGGTGCTAGCCTAGGCAAATACCTCAAAACTTTTAACTCGAGGTTCCTCTAGTCAATTAGACTTAAGGATCCTCAAAATCAGTGGCTTACTCTTAAACTTTAGAGTTGCTCACTTATATAAACCAATATATGAAAGGTTTGGTGCAAAAATTTGTAAAGAATTCATTGGGTTTATATAGGTGCCCCAAAGACAACAAAATTAATTAATAATCTGATGTGGGATAAAAGCTAATTTAATCTTAGCCATTGGATCTTAATTAGTGGTTTAATGAGATTATAAGACCCTAATAATAGTTTGGGCCGAATTGGAATTCAAAACAAATAACAAATAAATAAAAAAAATTACTATTCACATAGTAATTCACGTTTTTTTTATTCCAATTCCCAAAGTGCCCCTATCGTCATTCACCAATCCTTAAGCCACTATAGAACCTCATAAATGATCTGTTCAATAATTAAACACATTGAACAATTTATGAACAATTCCTACAGCAATCATATATGCTGTTAAATTCTGTTAACCACTGATTTTGACTTTGTTGTGAGTGACCTTTTGGGTTCCCCTCAAGTTGGACATGAAATGAATCGTGATAATTTAATCGAACGTAAATTATCCTCCGATCAGATGGTCGTTCACTCGTTCGATTTCAATGACCAAAGTTACATCTAGCAACATGCCAAGGCCCCCCAAATGAGAAGGAAAGATATATATATATCCATTATGTATGTGATTTACATATGATACGGTCCCTCGCCTCATTGTATCCCCACATATTGAACTAGGGTACGGAAAGTATCTACCCATATGGTCAAAGGTATGATGTTGATAGTGTCATGAATCGTTCTCACGCAAGAATCTCACATGATTCTTCCGCTGTGGCCACAGTCTCAAGCACTGATCACACATATCAACCCGCGAACTGGAATACTACTCTTATAAGAAAATATTATCCCAGAGAGTGGCGATTCTCTGTTGTATCTTTACAAACTTCATGTGTTTCAACAAATGACCCAATCATACCCTTATGACCGGATCTTTTGAACCGGGGAAGGAGAATGTCAAAGGACTAGTCATATAATCGATACATGAAAGTTCTCACAGATACATGGGATAAACACTCCATATGAAAACTTTCGGCGGTCAGTTCGATGGACACGAGCAACTCATGCATCCATGTGATACACCAAGTGGACGGATCTCCGCTAGTAGTCTATGAGATCGGCTACCCCACTTAAGGGCGGATCATATCATCATGCTAGTCTCTCCGCTTTGTGAACGCCCGGATTATTCACAAAACTATGACTAGGAACATTTGAGAGTAATGATTCTCATAAGGCGTGGAAGCCATCATCTTATTACTCCAAGGGCTTTATTACAGTGTTTGATGATTCATATATATTATGTAAGAAACGTATAATAAAGATTGCCATTTTATTAATTAATGAAAATATTACAAATACATGTACATATAGCCCATCCACAAGTTGGGTATAGGGCATATCCCTAACAATACGAGCCCAACAGTGTCCTGGTCGCCGAACATCATAGGCATAGCGGTAAACCCCGCTTCGCTCCTACAGATGGCGACTCCAATGGGGATAGAGAATCGGCCCCGAAATAATGCCTTGTAGTGTCCGTGGTTTTAGCTTTGGTTAACCAAGTCTCATATATTTTGCATACCCTTCTTAACCCTGATGGCGTCATGTATCGTGAAGTCGCTTTCACTCAAGGCAGCAGATCATTATGTGATGATAACCATCACTCGTTGGCACGTACCCTAGGCTATAAAAAAGGCGTGCTCACTTGGTCGCTCGAACCTTTGAGTGGGGAGACCTAGTTGTGTGCAACCCTTCGCCGATGAGAGCCTTATCCATACCCTTGTAAGCCCACATACGAACCATAGTTATGTGTCCTATAGAAGCTACCCTCATGCTTGTGTTTGGGCCCATTATCATTTGGATCCATTTGGGCTTCTCGTCATAGGATACGAACTTGTTGGGCCACTTAAACTGGGACGAGTTTGCATCTTATGATGATTAGGCCAAAAGTTTTCAAAGTAACAATGGGCCACTTTGTGTTTGGGCCCCCTATCATTTGAAGTTATTTAGCCACCTTATCGCAAAAGTGTAAACATATTGGGCCTTTTCAACTCGGACAAGTTTACACCTCGCGATAATCTGATTGAACACTTTAAAATGATAACGGGCAAACTTGTATGAAAACCTTGATGGGCTTAGAAAGTCCAAACATGATCCGAATATACTAGATGCATGAGTCCCATATCCGCACTGGCTTTCATCCAGGAAGGGTAAGCCTTGTTATGGCATATTTGTATACTTTTGGATATCTTCAAGTCCGTCTCCACCACAACCGTGATTACCGAGGGCCCAATTCATCGATTCTAGACAATGGCACGATCCCCATAATAGGCTTAGTCAATCTTGTAAAAGGGCGTCTTTGTCTTTCACTGATGAAAAGGGACTGAGGTAGCCAAGCTTCACCTTGTAGCATAGGAGAGAACGATTTTGTGTACCCCACATTGGTGCATAAAATGAGCCATACCTAGGGCAGAAATGGACTTACCACGGGTGTGGGAGGAATAAGGTCGGAAGGGTATATGCTGTTTTGATAACCACATGCATCTCATGCATCTCATGCATACATGCATCATGTTAACCTCTTGTCTTAACAGCCATAATAGATATCTGTTGGGTTAGAGAAAAATGAAGACTTGTCAAGAAGAGGTTAGCAAGCATAGATGCGAAAGACAGCAAGGTTCCTCCATGGATCAATTGGAGTCCAACATCACCAAAATTACCGAGCAACTACAGGCTTTGACCAACGCTGTGGCCAATCTGACAGTACCCCGCACAGTGGGAATAGAAAACAATGAGGATGGAAGGCGTGAGGAGCCCCCAAATAGGGTGAGTGAAGAAATCCTTGTTTTTGATGATGACATGGCTGAGTATGCCGCAGGAAGGATTGCCGGGCCTCAGGCAGAGTTACAGAAACTCAAAGAACAAGTAGAGTCAGTTACCCGCAAGATGAAGGGAAAACATGAAGATCTATTAGACTATGATGCGATGACTTTCGAAGAACAGCTGCCTCCCCAGTTTAAGATGCCTGACATGGCAAAGTTCAATGGAAACAGAGATCCTATGGTCCATCTCCGAAAATATGTTTCAGTGATGAATTCAGTGGGTTTGTCGAAGCGCCAGATGTAGAAGATGTTCGGGATGTCAATGGAAGGGGCGCACATAGTATGGTATCATGGCCTGGAGAGAAAGGTCAAGGATGATTGGAGGGTATTAGTGGAGGCCATTCTGAACCAGTGTGTCACGGACATGGAGATAGACTTGTCGCTTCGTGACCTAGAAAACACCAAACAGAAGCTAGAAGAGACCTTCAAAGTTTATGTGGATCGCTGGAGAAGCCAGCTCTTGAAGATGCAGACACGGCCCTCAGAGAAGGACCAGATTAAGATAATCATTAAGCGCACCAAGCCCTCCATTTATAACAAGCTGAGAAGGATGACCTCCATGATTAGTGACTTTCGACAGTTAAGAGAAACTGTCATGGATATCGAGGAGGAGGAAGCTGAGAATAGAATGTTTTACGGACATAATAAAAAGACCATTGGGGGGCCTTCAGGGACCAAGCTCGCTCCTGTTGAGGTCGCCGCCATCAGAAATAGGCGATTCTCCAATTTTGGTAGACCTTTATTAAAGGTGTTTGAAAAGCTGAAGAGGCAAGGACTCCTAAAACCCTTAGAACCTAAACCACTTCCAAACCCTGTGCCACGCCACCTCGACCTAAACCTATACTGTCACTTACATCAGTAAAAAGGCCACGAAACTGACAACTGCACTTGCCTTAGGCATGAGATCCAAGACCTCATTGACACCCATAAGATATCCGACCTGGAAAAAGAACAACCCAACACACACGGAAACCCTCTACCCAACTACCACTCTGTTCCACCACCCACCTACATGATCAATTCCGATCTGTCCGAAAGCTTTGTCCTCCAAACTCTCAACCACCAAGCTTCTTGCATGGGGATATGGGATAGCAGCAGTGAAGATGAAACAGAGTAGGGGAGAGATTTCTGGGAAAACTTCTCGAGCAGTGATGAAGATGAGGTAAAGGGACTCGCAGTGGATGCTTTTACAGTGATGTAACAGAGAAAAGGCAAAGAAGTGCTAAAAAAAGGCCTAGAGGTGACGGAGAATACGGATAACACCGAGGGGGATACTGTGTTGCGTCAATTAAAGAAGACACAGGCACAAAAGAGCATATATGAGTTATTATACGCCTCTCAAGAGTACAGGCGTGCCATGGTAGAAGCTCAAAGCAAGATAATGGTACCTGAAGATGCAAACCCAACGATGTTCACAGGGTCGGTACAGAAAGAGGGTAGGCAGATGATAACATTCTCTAAAGAAAAGCTCCCGATGGAGGGGAGGAATCACAACAAGCCGATATTCATAAAAGCGGAAGTAAGAGGTAAGAAGACATCTTGTATGATGGTGGATGATGGCTCTCATCTATCAATGTGTGCCCTTTGAAGATTCTGTCAAGGTTGGGTATGCAGACAACAGATTTAAGCCCCTCCAGCATGACTATCAAATCATATGACGATAGCAAACGGGGAGTCGAAGGTAGTTTAATCACAGTAGTCAAAGTGGGCACGATAGAAGACAAGGTGGAGTTCACAATGCTTGATATCCCAGCTACATTTACTCTGTATTGGGGAGGCCATGGTTTCATAGACTTGGGGGCGTGCCATCCACTTTGCACCAGGTTATTGAGTTCCCGTATGGAGAGGAAGTCGCCACCATCAGGGCTGAAGTAGACAATGATGTGGCTGTTTTAGACATACAGCCTTTCACAAGGTTCCAAGTGGCGGTAAACTTCGAAGAATGGGTGGACCCTAAAGTAGCTAGAATCATAGAAAGAATGAAATATGAGTTGGGCACAGGTTTGAGTGCTAGAGGCCAGGGAGTAAGAGCAATGCCAGATTTCAAGAGACAGACCACTAATAGAGGATTGGGGTATGAATCCGATGGGAATGAGCTGAAGACCAAGAAAAAAATGGATGAAGCTAATAGAATACTTTGTGAAAGCCACATGGTATCAAGGAGAGCCTGAACCCATAGAAGTCAATGGGATCATAGTACCGGGATTCGAAATCTTTAAAGATGTGATGAGCAAAGAACCACAGGCAGAGGAAGTTGCAAAAGAGGAAGGTAAATGGGAAGAAGAACTACTGCAATTGGAGAATCTGACGCTCGAAGAAAGCAAGAAGACGAAAGAAGACAAGACTGCAAATTACAAAGATGTTTATTTTCCTGACTTATTTGATTGTAATCCTGCATTTATTAATAATAAAGACATTGATTTTGCTTACTTGTTCGAGTCTTTTCCTATTAGTCTGCATCATAACATGCATGACATGAGCATATTTGAGATTGACTCAACAAAGACAAATACATTTAATCTTGGTACATGTGAATACCCCAAGGAAATTTCAATTGCAAGTGAGGTTACCTTTGATGAGCGGAAAAAATTAGAGAGAATATTAATAAAATATGTAAAAGTATTCGCCTGGTCTATGAAGACATGCCAGGAGTGGACAGGGGTATTGCCAGCACATGATACCAACTTATCCGAACATGAGACCAATAAAACATAAGCTCTGAAAAATGAGGTCTGAATGGGCCGAAAAGGTTAGGGAATAAGTCAAGAAGCAGATAGATGTGGGGTTCTTAGAGGTGGTGAAGTACCCCGAGTGGTTAGCCAACATTGTGCCGATACCGAAGAAGGATGGAAAGGTCAGAATATGCGTGGATTATAGGGACCTCAACAAAGCTTGCCCAAATGATGATTTTCCCATACCCCATATAGACGTTTTGGTTGATAGCGCGGCTTTCTGCTATATATAATCATTCGCGGATGGATTCTCAGGATATAACCAGGTCTTCATGGCCGAAGAAGACAAGCATAAGACTGCCTTCGTCACCGAGTGTGGTACATATTGTTACAAGGTGATGCCGTTTGGACTTAAGAATGCGGGAGCCACTTTATTATTTGGCCATAGAACCGAAGCGTTAGGGTGATGATGGTACAGCCAGATGAGACAGGGGTGGAACATGTCGTCTACTACCTTAGTAAGAAGATGCTTCCGTATGAAGCCCGCTATCAAGAGGTGGAAAAGATCTATTTGGCGGTGATATGGGCTTCCCAAAAGTTGCGTCATTACTTCCAATCCTATAAGATACAAGTGGTAGCAAAAGAGAATCCCATAAAGTATTTGCAGTCAGTACCTTCACTGGTAGGGAAGTTGGGCAGATGGTTGGTGTTGTTGACGGAGTTTGATATAGAATACCTCACCTCTAAGGTAATCAAAGGGTGAGCCGTAGCCGTAGCGGAATTACAACCCATATAAGGAGATCAGTATAAGTTTAAATTCCCGGACGAAGAGGTTCAAGCCATAACGGTTCATGGGTGGAAGCCGAGTCATTCTGTAATGTTACGGCGAAGTAGATGGCCAAGTTCATAGCCCGTAACATAGTATGTCGATACAGAATGCCAAATCACATAGTCACAGACAATGGAGTCCAATTTCAGGGAGAAATAAGGGCTCAAACACTATAGCGAGTGACCACAAGATTACTTCAGTGACACGTTGATTGCTTGCTTGCTTATTTATTGCATTTAGCTAACTCGTCATTCTTTCTTATTCTGAGCACTCTAGCTATAGGTTTCTTTCGATTGAGTCTTCGTGATTACTTATCTTATTTGCTTTATTCCACATGCTCTATATATACATTGTGTTTCTGCTAGCTTGTGGACTACACCTTAGTTGACCATACTGGGAATTGAGTTGATTTGTAATTGAATTGAGGAAGAACTCAAGAGTGGTAAAAAGGCAGTGATTGTGAGCGCAGTATCGGGTAAAAGCCAATAGAGTGCAAACATGAGTGGAGTGATATCATTCGAGTGTATGCACGTGAGATTGTGAGGATTTACATATTTGTTTTGCTTTTTATTTTTCTATCTGTTTGTTTAGTGTTGAGATGGCAGGTCCAAGTTTAACTATTGATGATAAGATCGAGGTTTTGGATACTTTCAAAAGTGATATCCAAGATATTATGAGTGATTATAGAAGATCTTATGAGAAATGGAAAAAGACTTGGAAGGTAACTAAATATGCAGTGAATGAAGAGAGTACTCAACAACCAAAAGCTATTGAAGTTGTGTGTAATGAAGTGAGAAGCACTTGTGATGTTGAGTGCATAGCGAATGAAAACACTTGTGAGGCCTTGAATGTTGTGAATTGTGTTATAAGTGACATGGTGAGTGAAAATGCTTGTGAGACCGTGAGCATTGAGGGAGTAAACACTTGTGAGGTAGTGTGCTTTGAGGTTGAAAAACATAGTGAAGCTGAGCAGGTGTGTGAGGAGGTCTTTGCAAGTATGGTTGAGATAGTGGCCATGAGTGATGATGAAGCTGTGAGAGCTGGTGAAAAGAAAGTAGATGTGGTAGTGAAGTTTTTCCATAACATTTTCTCTATTGTTTATGCTTTTTCATCGCAGGTACAAGTGGTCAAGTATGATTCTTTTATATTTCAATATCATCGTCCAATTGATTTTGTCATAACTATCTATGATCCGGGTTCGGATTCGAGGACGAATCTATTTCAAGAGAGGGAGAATGACATGATTCAAGGAACATTAGAGCCTTTGCAATTGCCAACAGACCCAATCACACGCCAAAGAGCTAAGAAGATCACAGACGCAATAGTGGGGCCAGAGTTTGCATATAATAGATGCATTCATCCTTCTAGTTTTTACTTGCCTTATGAGATTGATTATGATTCTAATTCTTTAACTCCTATGGATTTATTATCTTTGATTCTTATTAAGCTTGGGAGTATGAATGATAAGGGAAAGGCAGAGTTGGTGCGAATAATAGGTTTCCAACGCATTGTGTTTGACCCCGGCAATTGGGTGTGGCTTTATATGCAAGAGGAAAAGATCCAAGCTACAATCGAGAGGAGATTGACCTTTTCAAGTCTTGGAAAGGATCAATGACAATGCATATAAGCTGGATTTGCAAGGTAAGTACAACGTATCTGCTACTTTTAATGTTTCTGACTTAACTCATTTTGATGCAGGTTCAGATTCGAGGTCGAATCCTTTTCAACAAGGAGGGAATGACATGAGTCCAACCACACCAGAGACATTACAGGATGCATCTAATAACTTGGAGGAACCCATGCAGTTGTCAACAGGTCCAATCACACGCCAAAGAGCAAAGAAGATCAGAGAGGCCTTTCCGGGACTAGCTCAGAGCTATGTGACCAGTTTCAGCAACCAAGTCAAGTGCACACCAGAGACACATATGGGCATAACCAGAGAGGTCCCCAAGCTATTTCATTTGACCCAGATCAGCTAAGACTGAAGCATAGCAGAGCAGCTTCAGCACCAGCACCCTTTTGACCCGATTTCACCCATTTTGGGACTATGTTGAATTCGGCCAAATGGGGGCATTTTTGTCATTTGTACTCGACATTTTGACTTTATTTATGATGTAATTAGCATGGTTGACTATGCCATTAGGCTTAATTATGCTTAGATCTCTACTTAGCCGGAAGTACGTCAATATACTATAGCATGTAAGCACATTAATTAGCTTAAGTGAGATTAGCTTCTAATCTTTGTTTTAAGTTTATTTAGGTGCAAAATGACCTTAATGGTCGTGGTTGAGGTGCTTGACTTAGGGCTTTTGGTAATTTTAGCTCTAGGGTCATTTTAGCCTTTTTACTCTTTTGTAACCCTTATTATATGACTCTTCTTTTTATTTTTAGACAACCAACGTAATATACAGAATTTTGAAAGAGAGAAAAGCTTGAGCTTTCCATGGCTATGGCCAAAACCTTGTTGAGGGAGGGATTCCCCTTTTCAAGTTCAAATTGACTTATCTAAGCTTGGCAACTTAGTGGCGTCTCCATTGCTAGCAAAATACAATCTGATTTCATGCTTGTGGTTATCATGGATGTGAGTTTCATGGTGGTTATGGGCTGATCTTGGTTGGGTTTTGTTCCTACAAAATCAGTATTCAAAGTTCTTGGGGTTTTGAGAAAGATGCTTGGGGGTTTGCTTGGTTTCCAACCCAAGTGAGTTCTTGTCAGAAGCACAATCTGAGGCCCGAAGTTTAGTATAAATCAAAGGGACTCCCAGATACCGCACTGGAAGAATCCCTTCTTGGAAGCCCAGAACATGACGCAACTGGCCCTGAAGGGTAGAAGAGATACCAGAGGAGAAGAAATGACTTTTAGCTGGATTCGGGATTAAACCTGATAAACCACTGAACTGCCCGAGACAATCCTTGATCAAGGAAACCGAGGAGGCATCCGCTTTACAAAAAATCATAAGGTCATCCGCAAAGCAAAGATGAGTGAGACGGTCCTTAGAATAACTCCCATGGAATTTGAAACCCTGATTAAGAGCCATTTTATGAAGTAAGCATGATAGAACTTCCATAGCCAAAACAAAGAGATAAGGAGACATATGATCACCTTGTCGCAACCCGCGACCCCCAGAGAAAAAACCATGCAACTCCCCATTAATAGACACAGAACACCTAGTAGAAGTCATACACTCTTGAATCCAACCCACCATCCTCTCTGGAAAACCAACAGTCCGTAAAACCTCAACCAAAAAGTCCGAACGAACAGTGTCATAAGCTTTCATCAAGTCAATCTTAAGAGCACATCTCGGGGAACCACCAATCCGATGATAATTCCGAACCAATTCCTGACACAAAAGAATGTTGTCGCTGATACGCCTACCCGCAACAAAAGCAGTTATGATGCAATTTGGGTGATAGTAGATCAATTGTTTAAATTTGCCCATTTTCTACCAATTCCAGTTACATGGGGATCAGAGTGGCTGGCAAAACTGTATGTTGAGCAAATTGTGCAACTACATGGTATACTACTATCGATTATATCAAATAGAGATGCCGGATTTACTTCTCATTTTTGGCAGAGTTTCCAAAATTCTATGGGGTCAAAGATTTATATGAGCATTGCATTCCACCAAAAACTGATGGACAATAAGAGAGGACTATTCAGACATTAGAAAGTTTGTTGAGATCATGTGTATTTACGTTTACTGGAAGTTGGCACGAGCATTTACATCTAATAGAGTTTGCCTACAACAACGGCTTCCAAGCTAGTATCGGTATGGCTCTATTTGAGGCTATGTATGAGAAGAGATGTAGGACTTCTGTTTGTTGGGGCGAGGTTGGAGATAGACAGATTCATGGTTCGAATTTGGTGGGTAAAATATTAAAGTGGATCAAATTGATTCGAGCTAGATTGTTAGAGGTGCGAAGTCGACAGAAACTTTGTATTTTCATGTATTAGACATGTATAAATCATTTTGGTATTGATTTGGAATCAATTAGAATTGTATTTTACAATTTTGGACTAAAATGATAAAAATACAAAGTTTTAGGGCAAAACGGTAACTACTGAAAAATATGATTTTTGGGTAGAAATTTCAATTTTAATTCGAAGTAAAAGTAGCTTGTAGTCACAATAAAATCAAAATTAATCAAATTCAAGACTTTAATTCAATTCCCACAACACCAAACAAGTCTCACCATCATGAAACAACTCAAGAACATTTCTAGGTCAATCATGAGTGGCTAAGTAACTCTAGAATGGCAACTAACCATCAAATGGCAAAAGAAAGCTTTATAAACAATTTTAAGCATTCTAAATTAGCATACATGCTTCCATCTTTCAATCAAGCTCCCAATCATCAAAACACAACCATAATAAAGTAATAAGAAACTGAGCTACACATGTTGAAGCTTATGATCTTAGAAACAATTTCAAGAAGAAGAAAGTATGAAAATCCTTACCAAATTTCCAAAATATGCAAGCTTTTCTTCTTTCTTCTCTTTCTCACTTGTATTTGATTTTTTAGGGTTCTAGAATTATAAAACAAAAAAGAAAAAATTGCCTTATATAATTCCCAAATGACCGAATAAAGAGAAAAAATAATAGCTATAATTTTTCAATTTTTATTTCAATAAATTGGAAATGATTTAATTTTATTTGTGGTAATAAATCATCAAATAATTCAATCCTTATCACAAATAAACCAATTAAATCATGCCAAATAAACCAATCAAAATTGGCCATAAAAACTAATCAAATTAAGCCATTTAGTTTACTTAATAAAGTAAACTAGATATTTAATATTTAATTAACTTATATTATTATATTATTTAAATAATCAAATAATAAATACAAATATCTCAAATATATGTATTATATTTACATTAAATAATCAAAATACATATATTAAGAATAAATATCAAATATCACAATTCGACATTTAATAAATGGCCGATAAGATCTCAAAAGCATGTATCCTTCGTTTAACCGTTAAACGACTTATAAATAATCAATATTATTTATAAAAGTTGCCCTAGAGCCCTGCGAGTATATCTCATAAGTGAGACTCTATAGGTTCAGGCATATCCGTCACAAAATCCAATTTCGTGTCCATAATCTACCCACCCGTAAATTATGACAAACACAGATAAAATCTCTGAACCATACAGGTCAAGGTCACTGCATACGTATAATCCTTTCGTCACAGGTATCCAGATTATCCCAGAAATATAGATATAAACATCAAATCTCTTTAGGTATAATCCCGTCGACGATTCTATTAGCAATCTCTAAAATAACACTTAGAATTTATTTCTACAGAGTACCACGAGCCCATGGATTTAACAGATTTCTAATTCCATAATGGATACCTATGCTCTGTACACAGAACTGACAGATCATATCTTGATACGCACAGGATATCCTGAGGATCGGTTCACACCCAACAAACAAGCGGAGGTCTGATCTAAATAGATCGGTGACGTGACTGCCATCAAAGTGTGGACGATACCTCATACATCCACAATGGTATCTCAAGTTGAAGGATCACTATGCTCACTCAACCCGAGAAGATTCTTATTGACATTGGTGTACCATATATTAATAATCTTCGGTAAGTCGTTCAGTATTTATCTGATATAAACACCTACGTGTCTATACGAGTCTCCTGAGACTCATGTTTCATTGAGAAACCATTAGAATCCAACATTCCAATATACGACACGTACCGGTCTCAACGGATTTACTTACTGACCAAGTAATTGTAAACCTTGACCAGGAACAGTTAAAGAATGATATTGTTATGATACTGCTAATTGTCAGTTGTGACATTTTTACAACTGTATCATAACCAATCACTCGATGGTCATTTACATCTTTACCATATAATAAAAGAATTTATATTACAGAAACTGTTTATTTTATTCATTAATAAAATATATACAAGAGTATTTACAAGGAAATACATAAGAAATTGGCGCTCAGAGCACCAACTCTAACAGTAAAGGCTCAAAAGAGTAGGAGAATAAAGTAAGCATCATATAACAACACAGAAGTAAAGTATCTAACTTATAAAAAGTTTCCCACTATACCAGAAAAGAAAGGATTAGTAAGAATATATTACCCAAGCTAAAGATACAATAGTGATATCATAATTAGTTGTAAATATGGAGTTTCCAAGGGAGAGGAGACCTAAGAGAGTCAGGAAATCGAGATAAGGAGGAAATCCAAGTAGAAGAGCAAAACTTAGTAAGAAAGTATAACAGAGGAACACTTTATCCAAAAAAAAAGTATAACAAAGGAAGTATGGTAGGAGTTTGAGAGAGTATGAACCTTATGAAGTTCTCAGTAAGCGGTAGTATATCCAATAACAAGAGAGAAATTATGGATAAAGTTGAAAGAGATAGTCCAGATGGCTGGTAACAAAAGAACCTAAATTTGAAGTTAACACCAGATATGTAGATAAGAGAGTCCTAAGCTCATAGGTAAGTGGCACACACAACTGCAACACGGGTAACTAGAGAGAATACCGTAACTAGAAATCTCTAGAACAAGCCCCACCCTCCCAACCCTTGTCAGACGACAGCGACAATGATGGACCTCGAAGCTCTCCTTAAGACACTCCTAGGAACAAGTCAATGCTTAATGGAAGGAGACCGGAGCATAAAATCTTTCAATATAGTACAAGAGTAGAATAGAAAAGGAAAATAACTCTAAGCAAGAAAAGTATAAGAGAAGTTGTCTAGTTGGAACAATGAAGAGGTAGAGTATTAGTTACCAGAAATAAGAATACAGAAGCATAGCGTTAGACATGGTAAGAGACATGTAAAGATAATATCCTTCTGGTAAGGAAACATGGCCATAGATTGCAGAAGTTCCAAGTATAGAATAAAGAAGAAAAGAAGATAGAAGACAAGAAAATACTTGAAGATATGACTGTCCAAGTAAAACGACAATGGAAAAGATATTAAATAGATAATGATAAGGTACACAACTACAAGAATAAACTTTATTAGTTAAGATTAGTAGTAGTACGGGATATTAGATTTTATAAATGTCGAAATAAGACTGAAATTCTATGACAGTAACAAAAGAAAGGTATTAAGTACAACTAATGAGTTCCTATGTTGTGTAATAAGAAAAAATGTAACAAGGAATGGATTTATTGAGGAACAACATGGCGATTCCCAAATGAACTAAAGTGTGAATATATGAATAACTTAAGAAAGAAACTATAAGAATACGGAGGTTAAGAAACAAATTGGTACAAATGAAGGACAATCAGATTTATCTTAGCAACAAATATAAGATGAAGACAACAGAATCTAGAGGATGAAGCCCATAAGTAATTGGAAGTCAGCAATAAGAAATAGACAGTTAAGTAGTCAAACTAAGAGAATAAACCTAGTTCAAACTGAGCAAGTAGAACTTGAAACATATTGGGACTAATGTTTCTATTTGTAATAAGGAGTATCTTTGTATACGATTGTTTCAAGTTATGGTGGACATAAAAGAACCCTAATCTTAAGAGACAAAAAATCACCATTTAGCATAAGAAGGCGTTGGAAAAGAAGAGATTGAGAATGCACTCAGAAAGCCCATTAAGGGAGTTATAATAAATAAAGGAAGTGAAGAACTTGAGGTATACTTAAGACCAAGGATAGATAAAGGTTATTGGTTGTGGTACAAAGTATAATAGACCTATGATATCTGCAAGGAGTCACAGAAGCCAAGCAATATTTAAGAGTTGGTAATAACCTAGCAAGAGAAATAAGTGAAAGACAATTATGGAGTGTCAGATAGAAAGAAGTAACCCCCGGATACATTTTAAGAAAAACAAGAGTTTAGACCTTAAGAAACAAGTTTATATCGTGCTACGTTCCTAGAATTTACAGTACCAGGCTCAGTATTAGAAAGGATTCAAAGACGAATCCTATTTAAGGGGGGAGAATTTGTAACGATCGGAAATTCTGGCTACTGTTACATTGTGAGACGAGTGTTATATAATATAAATTATGCTCGAGCACATATAAATTCATGGAACAACTTTGGGGATAATCGGTGAATTCCTCGAAATTCCGATACGAAACTATATTATGTTCCATTCCGAGCAGCCCATGGTATTTGGGCCGTAAATTTCTCATACGAACTCCAATTTTTATAAATTTTATATTTCCGGAAATCTGAGACCGAGATCTACAACTTTCGCGTTGAATATTTTTCCAAATTCAAAGCAGAAGTAGGTCAAAAATGTGACTCACCAATCAGGGTGAATAGTACCCGAGGATGAGTCTAGACAATTCTCAAAACTTCTCTATTTTTCCAATTTTATTTCATTAAATTATACACAAAAATTATCAAACAAATCCTAGTATATATATGTGATGCTATTCGCATTTTCATAATATAAAAAGAAGAGAAGAAAACATGAAGAAGAGAAAGAGGAATGAGAAAAGAAGAAAAATGAAGAAGAAGGAAAGAATAGAAGAAAGAAAAGAGAGAAGAAAGTAGAAGAAGAAGCAAAGAAGAAGATGAGCAATAATTAAGGCTTGAAGAAGTGATGGAAATCAAAGGAAAATAGGTGAGAAAAGCATGACCTATATTATAATACTTTGAGTTTGATAATTGTAGCATATTTAGAATTTGAGTATGATGATGATTGAGTGATTGTTGTGATAAGAAAATGGTGATTGGAGAAACCCCCAACTTGTTAAATGTTTGGGTATAAACTAAGTGAAGTTCATAGAATAAAAATAAGTTGGTATTGAGTGAGGAATTGATAGTGTTGTGGATGTTGATTGAGGCTTTATTGAATGGTTTGTGTAATAAATTAGATATAGTAGTATTGAGGATGTATTTGGTGATGGGATTGAGAAAACAAGTGCATAAAGCTGGAAATCAAGTGCACGTCGCGACGCGTACTGGAAAATTTTGGCAGATTCGTTTCTGGATTGGCCACGTCGCGACGCGACCTGGAAATTTTAGTGCATACATTTCCGGAATTGTTCGGGTCGCGACGCGCAAGGTCCCGTGTCGCGACGCGAAAACAGAATTTTCCACAAATCAATTCTAGTTCATTCCAGATTCACACTAACGTGTTAAGGGACATCCTAATGTTGGGGTTGGTGCTCAGAGCGCCAATTCCCGGTTGTATTTCCTTGTAAATATTATTGTAAATGTTTTATTATGAATAAAATGAGCAGTTTCTATAATATAATATATTTTCTTATATGGTAAAGACGTAATAGACCATATAATGATTAGTTATGAAGCAGTTGCAAAAGCGTCGCAACTGACATTGAGTTGTATCATGACGGTGTCATTCTTGGACTGTTTCTGGTCTAGGTTTACACTACTTGGTGTAAATGTCGTATACTGGAATATATGATTACAATGGTTTCTCAATGAACCATGAGTCTTGGAGACTCGTATAGACGTGTAGGTATTTATAGCGGATAAACACTGAATGACTCACCGAAGATTCTTAATGGAAGGTACACCAACGTCAATAAGAATCTTCTCGGGTTGAGTAGCATTTGTGATCCTTCGACTTGAGATACCACTGTGGGCACATGAGACATCTTTCACACTTAGATGGCAGTCACGTCACCGATCTATTTAGATCAGACCTCCGCATGTTCGTTGGGTGTGGACAGATCCTCATGGTGTCCTGTGTGTGTCGAGATATGATCCGTCAGTTATGTGTACAGAGCATAGGAAGTCCATATATGATTAATCATGGGCCCGTGGTACACTTTAGAAGTGAGTTCTAAGTGTTCTTTTTGAGATTGCTAATAGAGACGTCGATGAGATTGTCCCCATAGAGATTTGACGTTTATATCTATATCCCTGGGATATATCCGGATACTTGTGACAGAGGAATTATACATATGCCATGACCTCGACATGTAGTCATGTATGATTCAGTCTGTGGTCGTCATAATTTACGGGTGGGTAAATTATGGACACGAAATTTGATTTCGTGACAGATATGCCTGAATCTAGAGAGTGTCACTAGTGAAATATACTCGTAGAGTACTAGGGTAACTTTTATGAATAATACTGATTATTTATAAGTCGTTTAAAGCTTAAACGAAAAATACATGCGAATGGACCTAATAGTCATTTCCTAATTATTGTATATATATTTAATGATAGATTTTATTAAATACACACTAATTAAATGTCAAATTGGGATATTTGACATATATCATAAATATATATATGTATTTGGATATTTAATGTAAATATAACACATATATTTAAAATATTTATATTTAAATAATTATTTAATTATTTAATTATTTAATTGTTAAATAATTAAATTAATTAAAAATATAAATATCTTAAGTTTGATATTTATTGGAAATGCCTTGAGTTGCTTTTGTTGACTTGTTGAAATTCATTAAAGTTGTAATGATCAAGTTTGCAAGTTGATAAAGCAAAAATTAAAAGAAACAAAAATTAAATATCTAGATATTTTACACAATTTCGGCCAAGGCTAAATTGGTGGAGGTATATATTGTTTTGTTTCATTTCATTAGGTTAAGGGTTCATAAGTTACAAAAACAAACACAAAAGAGTTGAGAGAAAAGTTTGAAGGCAAAGAAGAAAAGCTTGGAAATCTTTGAGTTTTGTAAGTTTTTCTTTAAATCTTCCAACATAGTAAATATTTCTAACATGCTTAGCTACAACATGTGTTACTAGGATGTTGTCTCTACACTTATAGTCTGTGTTTTAATTGGTTGTGAACTTCAATGAAAGATGTATGCATGTATGGTTATAAAGTAAGTTTGAAATGGTTTCAATGGCTTACTTTTGATTATTTGATAATGATGTTATCATTCTAGAGTTTGTAAGCCACTCATTGATGACCTAGAATTGTTCTTGAGTTGTTTCATGATGGTGAGACTTGTTTGGTGTAGTTTAGATTGAATTAAAGTGATGGATTTAATTGATTTCATAAGATTTGTCAATTTGAGGAAATTATAAAATTAGGGTTCTTAACCCTTTCCAAATTTAAGACTTTTCATATATGTGATGTATTATGGTGTGTATCTGATGCATATTAATTTTTGAGTTGATTGGAATTGATCTTGGCATGTTTTGAACATAAAGGACTAAATTGCAAAAACTGAAAAATCTGGGGTGGTTTCGGCAATTAGACAAAAATAGGGGATTTTGTTGCAATCTGATTTTGATGTGTTGGACATGTTGGAAATCATTTTAGAAATGATTTAGAATGATCCAAAATTGTATTTGACAATTTTAGGACTAAAATGATCAATTTATAAAGTATTGGGGCAATTCGGTAATTACCAAGAAATTTGGTTTCTTGTGTAATTTTTCAGAATTTGATAATTGGATAATTAAATAAATAAGTTTATTTAATTGATCCAAGAAAAATTTTGAAATCGGAAAATTTTGATTTTCCGCGATTCCGCTGCGTTACCGGATTTTCGTCATAAAACCCCTACAAAATGGTATCAGAGCGAGTCTGATTCTGGACACCCTAATCTGATTATGCCTTTTAAATTCAATGTTTAATTTAATCTTTACTAGATACATGCATGTGTTTATTTAATTTGATTAAATAAAGTAAAAAAACATCTTTTAAGGAAAATCCATAATTAATAAGGTTTATGTTAATTATGTATTTGATGCATGTTACATGGTCCGTCTTGTCAATACGATTTATGGATATTTTTTATGTGACTACATCCGAGATCGTGCCAAAGCTGTGAGGGTGTAGCCGATAGAAATTTATTTATGCCGGATGTATATTTGATACTAGATAAATTCAAGCAAAAGCGGAATCCTGAACGTGCCAAAGATGTCAGGGTTACGCAAGTAGCTTGAGTTTATCATTAACAAGTTTAACTTTGGTACGTCTCCTTGTGAACGTGCCTAAGCTGTCACAACGAGAAACGACCAGGACCGGAAACCGAGGAGTCACTATTGAGTGATTGACAAAGAGTTGTCTACCTGATGAATATACGTAGGCGAGAACGTGCCAAAGCTGTGAGCTGAAATATACTCATGGGATCCACCTTTCACTATTTGTATTTAATTTAATTATTAAATCTTTGTATTCTGTTTAGGGATTACATTATTGCATGATTTAGTGGGATGTACCTTTTTAGATTAAAAATCCATGGTCTAGTTAATGCTTTTGATATTATATGAAACTGTTTTATTTCTGCTAACCGTTTTTCGTAATCTATATGATAGATTAGCGATGGCGGCACAATCGACTAATCTGTTTGAGCGTATGTTGGATACGAACAAACTTAAAGGCGCTGAGAACTTCACCGATTGGGATTTGGATTTAAGGATTGTCCTTGATTATGAGAAGTTAGGATATGTACTTGAGGGTCCGCTACCTCTTGCTGTGTCTGAGGACGCAACACCGGAGGAACACCAAGTTTTCCAAGCTTGGAAAGATGATGATTTAAAAGTCAAATCATACATCTTGAGTTTACTGGCACCGGGACTCAAGAAACAATACTATGGCATGACAAATGCGTATAGTATGATGATGCGATTAAGAGAATCGTTCATGAACCAAGAACAAATCGTTGTTCACTAAATTACGATGGAACTGTTCCATGCGCGACTGGACGAGGGGCAAGTTGTGAGCTCGCATGTTCTTCACATGATCGATTTGATCGATCAACTGAGGCAACATAATCTCCCTCTGAATGACATTCTCGGTAGGAGTGTCATTCTTGGTTCGCTCTCAGCTTCATATCGCCAATTCGTGATGTATTTCAACATGAATGGGATTATTTGTTCCTACCATGAACTGCATAAGATGTTGATCACGGCGGAAGATGACCTAAGGAATGGAGTACCGACTCGCCCTCTGAAACCTACTTCACTTTCTGCTTCTTCCCAGACCTGGTCAAAGGGAAAGAAGACGAAAGCGAATAAGAATAAGGGTTTCGGTTCTAAACCACAGGGAAAGATAGCAATGCCCAAAATGGCTTCTGACGAAAAATGCCATCACTACAGCAAAGTCAGGCACTGGAAAATGAACTGTCCTGACTACATTGCCCAGATAAGGAAGGAGATTGATATCTCACTGGCTTGTGAAGCTGTTACATCCAGCTGGATTTTAGATTTTGCTTGTCCTGTTCACATTTGTAATTCGTTGCAGGTGCTGAAGGAAAGTAAGAAACTGAAGCCTGGAGAGATGCATTTGCGCTTTGGGAGTGGAGACTCTCTGGATGCAGTTGCAGTGGGAGTATGCGAGATCTCTTTGCCGAATGGGAAACTTTTGTTGTATGATTGCTACGTTGTACCGGGATGTGTAGCAAATATTATATCTCTTTTTGTATTAGATACAGAAGGTTATCGTATTAATATTAAGAACTATTCTTTGTATTTATATGATAAACGTAATATTCAGATCCTTTGTTGTCCAAATGAGCATGGTCATTACACATTGCATACTTCTAAAGATATTTTGAATACTGGGATTAATAAACGTAGTTTACCTGTTGTTAATAATACTGAACTCTGACATATGAGGCTAGGTCATATAGGCGTTAAACGCCTTACCCAATTGGTTAGGAATGGTTTGATACCAGATCTCACCATTGAACCCTATCCAACTTGTGAATCGTGTATTCAGGGTAAGATGACCAAAGCCTCATTTTCTGGTGTTGGACACCGCCCCACTAACTTACTAGAACTCGTACATTCTGATGTATGTGGGGACTAAGTTAGACTGCTCACAGTGGTTATTCGTACTTCGTTACCTTTACCGATGATCTGTCACGGTACGGTTATCTCTATCTGATGCGACATAAATCGAAAACTTTTGAAAAGTTCAAAGAGTTCTGAAATGAAGTAGAAAAACAGACTGGTCAATATATTAAATGTCTTCGATCTGATCGAGGCGGCGAATATATGAGCAGTGAGTTCATGGATTATATGAATGAGAATGAGATTCTCGCTCAATATACTCCTCCAGGTACTCCACAGCACAATGGAGTGTTTGAGAGGAGAAATCAGACTTTATTGGATATGGTCTGATCAATGTTGAGTCTTACAGATTTGACATATTACTTATTGGGCTACTCTATTTTAACAGATGCACATCTTTTGAATAAGATTCCTTCAAAAGCTGTTCCTACGACTCTCTATGAGATATGGACCGGTAGGAGACCAAATCTTAATTATATTAAGGTTTGGGGTTGTCCTGCCTATGTCAGGATGACTTAGCAAGATAAGCTTTCGCCTCGAGGGTAAAAGTTTAGGTTTGTTGGATATCCTTCGAATACGAAGGGATATCTGTTCTATGATACCGAGCATCGAAATGTGTTCATAGCTCGCTTCGCAAAATTTCTAGAAGTAGAATTTTTGTCAGAAGATGGTAATCATAGACAAGTTGAACTTGATGAAGTCCAACCTGAAAACATCGAACCAACGGAGGAACCTGAAGTTTAAGTAGATGATGAACCTTCAACACACATACTCCGTAGGTCACAAAGGGTATCTAGACCTCCTGAACGCTTGTATTTGATACAAGAAAAAAGTCTTGATGTTCTCTTAGTTGAATAGACTGATCCTTTTACCTATAGAGAATCGATGTTGGACATCGACTCCGTGAAATGGCAAAGTGCCATGAAATACGAGTTAGAATCAATGCATGAGAATCAAGTTTGGGACTTGGTTCCGCTTCCCGAAGGAATTGTTCCTATCGGTTGTAAATGTGTTTACAAGAGGAAGCGCGGGCCTGATGGAAATGTTGAAACCTATATGGCCCGAGTGGTAGCAAAAGGTTACACGCAGCGACCTGGCGTCGACTACGATGAAACTTTTTCACCAGTAGCAATGCTTAAGTCTATTAGGATTTTGCTTTCTATAGCTGTGTATCATGACTACGAGATTTGGCAAATGGATGTCAAAACAGCTTTTCTCAATGGATTTCTTGATGAAGAAATCTATATGGA